>BQNB010049237.1:0-42141 GCA_026074375.1 Tanacetum coccineum
TTGTGTCCATAGTAAAATCAACCATGTATTTCCAAAAGAAAGGCTTTAAGTAATTGCATCCATAAGTAAAACAAAGTGTGATACCAATCATGTAACCGAGTTTGCAAACGAACATTTATAAGTGTTTGAAATCATTAGAGTAAACAAGTTTGTAAACGAGCATGTTATCACCCCAAAAGTTATAAGATAAATATAAAACAAGTAAAACGTGGGGCTATGAACTTACCTTGACGTTGCAGAACAATTTGCAGAAATGCAAATAATAAGCACAACACAAACGGAAAATGGAACAGCTCGATCAAGAAGATGCAGCTTAACTTAACGGCTATGTCCCATTAGTTTAGGATGATGAATTTGGGTTTTCGGATGGATGAGTACATCAACGCGACACGTTGATACAGGATTTGGATCTAAAGTTGTAGGAGTTTGGTGGTTGGTTAAATAAAATAAACCGAAAGGTAAAAGCAAAGTATGTAATATATTCCGTATATATTACATATGAGAGACAAGAAAAATATATAATACGTGGCGAGTATTATATATAAGAAAAAGGAAGACGAGAAAGATAAATATTCCAAGTATATAATATTTTGCAAGTATTTTATAAGAAAAGTGAGAAAATAATTGTAACAATATAATTCGACACATGTTTGATAATCACCAAATAAATTAATACGGAGTTCTTGCATAAAAGTAAACACACATTTTAAAGTTACGAATTAGATAAATGACGTTTTAAAGTTTTTACAAAAGTTATTTTTTTGTCTGTTAGTCTAGAATTATAAAATAATATTTTATAATTTAGCATTTCGTTACGCGTTTTAACTAAACTAGTTGTCTCGTTTGTAAAAGTATAGTTTTTGCTCATTTACCGGTTTATTGTATCATTACAAATTAATCACCTTAAGACTATATCTCGTTCTTTTATCGGTTTTCTAAAATAACAGAAATTTTAGTAAAAAATACTAAGTCTAGAAATTTTTAGAAATTTCGACAGGACCTATTTGTTTAAACAACGTTTCCCATTTTTACAAAATTCAACATTTTCCCCTTTTAATCAAACCATGTTGCAAAATACGCGCTTGTTGCAATATATATCTAATCGAAATCAATAAGTACTAAAATAAGTAAAACCAAACACACCCTAACTGCTAAACCAAACGCCCCCGCTGGGGCTGTTACACAGCGAAACAAACACCCTCTTAGGGCTGTTAAACGTAAAACCAAACACCCCTGTTGGCTGCGTTAAACGCAGATCCAAATGCCCCTGCTAGGCCACAAAATGCAGATACAAACACCCATTTAGGGGGTGTATACTAGCCGAAATAAAAGAAACAAAAGAATAAACCAAGAAGAACGAGGCGAGATCAACTGAGATAAAAAAAGAACAAGATAACCACAAGCCCGACACCTTGAGGGTGCGGCTGTGGTGGTCTTAAACCAAACCAGAAACCACTTATAGTGGCGTGTTCGACTGCAAACGAACACCCCTTTTAGCCTTGAAAACCATACGCCCATTTTGGGATGTTTTAAGAAACCAAACGCACCCTTGCTGTTAAAAAGAAAAACCAAACGCACCCTATGTGGGTCGTTTTTAAAACCAAACGCACCCTTATGGTGCTTCTGTTAAACCACGATGGCGGTGATCACTTCTGACTACACTCTTTAATATATAGTAAATATATATAAAATATACTTATAAATATATAAAAATAAGGGTAGGAATCAAAATATCTCAGTTATAATAATCCGAAAGTATGATTCCCGGGTCGTTATCCCTGATGAGGAAAGTAATTGAAAGTCGAGAGTCGTTTTGAGAATTGATGTTTGAATGGGATAAGATTGATATTGTTTTTCTAAAACTACAAGAAAAATAAGGCAAAAACATAAAAATACTTAAGGAAAAATAAATTTTAGCTAAAAACGTAAAACGGAAACCCTAAACTGTGACTAAAAACCCTAAATTTCTAAAAATAAACTTAAAATGAATTTTACACTTTTAATAGATTCTAATTAACTAAAAAGTAAGATTAAGACCTAAAATCTAAATTAACTTTCTGATTTTTAAGGTTGACAAGTGCTAAATTTCCTAAATGCTATCTAATGCATATAACCACCAAATTAACCAAATCTTAAAACCAACAAGTGAAGGCTACAAAACTTGATGCTAAACTACTAAAATCACTAAAGAGGGAGTAAATTAAACTACCAATTAAGCTAGAACTAACTTTAGCTTATAATGCTATTTTTAATTAAGCTTATACTAACAGAATCTATTAACTACCTGCTAACTTGATTAAAAACTAGATTTTAACATTTAAGCTCCTTAATTTCTTACTTATAAATCCACAAATGAAATTGAAATCCATCCTTAAGGTCTAGATGACCTTGGCAGCACTAACTAAAGTTAGTTCTGCCTTGTGCCAAACACCCCTTAAAGTAACTTAAGTTCATTTTGAGCTTATGAATTCAAATTTAATGATCAAAGTATAGATACCAGATATCAATAAGCTAATATAAGTCCTAATAAGCAGATTTAAGCAACTGAATAAGCAGAACAAATAAGCTTTAAGCTAATGCTACTTATTTTTGGAGATTTATGACAGATCTATAAAACTTCTAGAAAACTGAAATTCAAACTAACTAATGACTAAAACAAACATTAAATAACTAAAATAGGCATGATTAAGCCTAACTAAACAGCAAATAGCAAATAATAAGCAGATTAAGCTATTATGCAAAATTAGAATGAAATTTGACAGATAAGTAAATAGAAGAAAGAAACTTACAATGGCCTTTGCTTAAACAAGGCTGAATGCTCGTGGAGCTACGCTATAAGCTCTAGCTTATCCAAAGGATAAGCTAGTAAAGTCCTATGAACTCTTCCATTGCTAGTTCATCATCCAAAAAGCTTAAACCCGTATAGATCATTATATTGAACTGGTTATTTAAGATTTAAGTATGATTAAGTGAATTAATGAGCTCCAAACTAGCTTAGAGACTAATTGAGCTTATCAAGAGCTTATAACTAGCTTATGGAACAGTAACAGATTATTAATCATTGTTTTGTATAAAAGTGAGCTTAAGAAAAGAAATATTAAAGTAGGAAAAACTTGATTTCTATTAATGAAAGAGATGATTACAATACTGGAAATTGAAATTACATTAAGAGAACAATAAGCTAAAACAGTTTGAAAAGAAAATACATAAGCTAAAAATTTAATAAGCTAAAAAATCTAACCCTCAGCTTTGTGTGAAGAGGCCTCTATTTATAAGCTTGAGAAGAATGATCTAGGCTCTCTTTACATGCTCCTCTTGAGTTGATCTCATCCCTTGAATCTTTGCCAATCATTGGATCCATCCTATGACCGTTGGATTGATATTTGTCACACGGATTGCCAACGTGGCATTCCGTGTGTCAAACCCCTTTGTGCTTCTTTTGCACTAGATTTAGTGCAAAATCTTAATAATTGATGTGTTTTTTAATTGCCCGCGTGTCCTTCCTTGTGTGCTTAGACCAATAAGATCTCTTAATGACGTATAACTCTGCCACATCGTACCTTGTCACTTAAATTGTTGAGCCACGTCCTCAATTTGGATTTACCCCATGATTTTATGCCGGGGTGAAATGAAGATGATGATGAATAGTAACTGTTAACAAAGTTACGCGCCTTTTTTTCTTTTGACTTTCTTTGACCCGACTTATATAACTTTGACTTGGGCTTATGGGACTTGGGCCAATGGTGATGGGTTAACAGGTTTTGGTTTTATAAGAAGATAACGACCGTTATCTCTTAAGTATAAAAGAGATAACAATGTTAGGGTTTTTAGGGCTTTTGTGTAATATGATTTAACTTTGAGGACTGATTTGGTATTTTTGAGGGTTTTGTCTTTTTATGGTTGACCAATGTTGACCAAGGATTGACTATGTTAACCATTGATAAAAACTTCTGGCTCTTTTGCACTCTTTTCGTTCTCGTGTTCGTGTTTGTCCGGTTTTGACTGTTTTCTTGTGATTTTTGCAACATCCGTACCTACACATTCACAAATAACAAAATATACAAATACAGGTATATTTTTGCACATTATGATTATTTTAAGGGCCAATTTGGATATAAAAAGGATATGTGATTTCTCACATATCAAAATTTCCCAAACTAAGCGATTGCGTATCCTCAAGCAATATTATATGCTCTAAAACCAAATTCCTCAAAAAAAACTTCCTCAAACTAAATCTTTGAAAAGTAGCAAAGACTTTTGTGAGGAGAGTTTAAGAAATCACAAGTTTTAAAACACCTCATTTTCCTATTTTTCAAATTTAGTATAAACTTAGAATTTTCCGACTTTCGTTATTTCCATAACTATTAGGGATCATAGAACAAGATTCATTTCGATCCGAGAATGCCCCAAATAGGATAAATTCATCGTTCCCGACTTTTCACTTATCCAAACCAAGCTTAAAACGAAATCACAGTTAAATATCAGTTAAGATGCTAACACTACTCATATTTGCAACTTGTGAACTTTTCACTCCCGACAATTATTATATCTTAGGTGAATGTGCTATTTTGAATTTCAACTTTGGATCAACGTTTTGCAAAATTCTATGCTTCATGTTCCACCCGAGAATAATGAGTTTGAAGGCGAGATCATCCCATGTAGCGACTTTCGTCTCGGCACATCCCAACCTTGCGGCTAAGTGACCAGGCTTTTGACACCCCACAGAGACTAGTATCGGGACTCACGGACCTTAGGTTTCAAAAACTCTCAGGTTTCCCGAATATACATAGCTTTAAAATAGAATAGTCAAAGTTCAAAAGCATATTTGAATTTAACAAAAAGAAATCTATTTATTAATTCAAACTTAATATTAAACATTTATGCAATTGTAACCCTCGACCTTTTAGAAGGCTGCAACATCGGTTGTGAGCCGGCAAGATGCAGCAAACTTTTATCAGTCTCGGATTTTTATTCTTACTATGGGCTTTCTTTAGAAGACTACCACATCGGTTGTGAGCCGGCAAGAGGTAGTAAACTTTTATCAGCCCACAGGACATCCCAACCTTGCGGCTAAGTGACCAGAATTTTGACACCCCACAAAGACTAGTATCGAGACTCACGGACCTTAGGTTTCAAAAACTCGCAGGTTTCCTTGATATTTGCCTAGCTTTAAATATGAATTAGGGGTTCAAAAACAGTTCAAAAGCATATTGAATTTAACAAAAAGAAATCTATTTATTAATTCAAACTTAAATATTAAACATTTATGCAATTGTAACCCTCGACCTTTTAGAAGGCTGCAACATCGGTTGTGAGCCGGCAAGATGCAACAAACTTTTATCAGTCTCGGATTTTATTCTTACTATGGGCTTTCTTTAGAAGACTACCACATCGGTTATGAGCCGGCAAGAGGCAGTAAACTTTTATCAGCCCACAGTTTTTATTATTATTATATTTTTTTATTATTTTTTTATCATCATTTTTTTTACTTTATATAGAGAAGACTTCTTTTTAAAAAATTCAAGTATAAGTTTGAACTAAGACTAAAATTTTGGCTATATACTACATAAAAATTATTGATTTAAGCTTAATCTTCAAAAACAGCACGTTTTTATTTAATCGTGTTATGAGTTATGGTGAGAAAAAAGCCACAAATTACATACATGAGCTCTTAAGATTTCCAACTAATCCTTGTTTAGCATCCAACTCATACTTAACACTATCATTTTTCGTTCTTCGTGAATTTCCACGAACGCTTAGCCTAAAAGTTAAGGAACAAGCTAGAGCTCAACAGCTTCGGATGGATGTCAAAAATATTTATTCTTATTCTGCCCAGCAAAAAAAAGTCAAAATTGTGACAAAACACTTATTTTATTTTTGAAATTTTTTAAATTTTTTCATTTTTTAAAACTTTTTGGGGGAAAACGGGGTACGTGAGAACAACGGGCAAAGGTAGGTAAGATCATATCGAAGATATACTACCCCATACTAAAATTAAACATTGTCCTCAATGTTTCCTAGCCTAAGACTTAAAAACCCCATACTAGAACTCAAAAAGGTCGAATGCATAACTCAAGCCTGAAGAAAGTATCAAACAAAAATCTTAAGCCGTTTATCAAGTGTGCTAAAAGATAAATGTTAGTCGATAATAATCTTTAGGATATCGGATTTCCCCAAACTAATGGCAAGCAAAGGCTAGGAAGCTCGAGTGGACCGAGACAAAACACCGAACACGAGAGTCTTCAGAAAATTTTGGGTCAATCCTGCAAACAATCACAAGCACAAACAACAAGAATCGGAAGAGTACAAGCCTCCTCACATCACAATAGAAATAAGAAAGAAGATAGAAGGATAAGCATGGGGTGCCTCCCACGAAGCGCTTTATTTTTGGTAACCGAGTCACATAGCTTGACTCGATCCCCGAATTCATTCATCCTTAGAGAAAGTGTGGAGATCCTGGACTACCTTGGATGGTAAGTCCTCTCCAAAGTAATGTTGTCAATCACGATGACATTACTTAAAGTTTGGACCATTGGGGTTGAGATACTCTATAGTTCTGTTATGGAAAGACTTTGTGTTGGTGAAAGGTCCTGACAACGGCTTTTAAGCTTTCCAGAGAATATCTTAAGCGAGCGTTGAATAGTACTCGATCACAACATGAAAAATGCGGTTTTTTTGATCTTGGAGTCGTGATAGCTTCTTCGTCATCTCTTTTATTAATCAAAGATGTCTCATAAGGCTTGATCACGAAGCTCATTTAAGGTTCATAAGTTGGAGTTACGGTGATCACCCGCAGTTTTAAGGGATCAGAAGTTAGATGTTCAAAGCCCCAATTTATGCTTTTGCTCTAACTCGATAGGTAAATGGCTAGATTTTTGTACATCTTAACTTGTATGGCGTACTCCCAATTGGAGTTTTAACGCGGTACGACTAATGCCCATAAAGGCGTCATCGAGCTTTTTGGACACGAGGCTCGAGTTTTCTCCAACCGTTCCTTTCTAGATACGTTTCAATACCACGATTGGACACCTTATTGACGCTCGTTTGAGGTGATAAGCTGAGATAGCAACTAGAGGATGTGTGACCCCATACTAAGAATTACTTTAGCAAAACTGAACATTACAAAAAATGGGTCCCATGCTCGCCTATATAATAGCTCTAGGTGTTCCGAATCGGGCAAAAAAGAGTTTTTAAAAACTTAATAAACTCTAGGCATCTTTTGTGGGGGCAGCGCCTTGCTTTCAACCCTTTTGAATGATAATCAACAACTCGGAGGATGTATTTATTCCCTTGTTGGAAGGGACGGAAATGGTGCCCATAAAATCGATTACCCATACATTGAAGATTTCACAAATTAGATAGCGTTTTTTGAGGCATCTATACATTGTGAAAATTTTCCTTGTTTTTGACCACGTTATCATAAGATTTGATCATAGTATGGGCATCTCGATATATGGTAGGCCAAAAGAATCCGGCATCAAATACTTTTCGAGCGGTGAGATTGACTCTGATGGCCCCGGTGGGTCCTCAAGACAAGCTGGAGGGATTTCAGAGTTCTTTGCCCATGCTCACACGTCGAATGATTTGATCCGCTCATATACAAAAAGATAGGGATTCGTCCCTGATATAATGTTTATAGTCCTTGAAAAAATTCTCTTTTGTTGGAGTTGTCAATCCTTGTTGATAAAATTCCCCGCATGGTAATTTGCATAGTCCGCAAACCATGGGGTACTTCCACTAGATATAACTCCAAGAGTCTCTAAAGGAGAAAATGTTCATTTATGTCCTTGTTTTAAAACACATCCTTATGAGAATTCTCAGTCTAGATAAATGACTGCCGCAAGTTCTCATTCCTTTTTTATCACGGTTATGGTGATATCAATTCTTTTAAGGAAGAACCTACCGGAGCAACCTCGGTATTAGCGTCTTGTTTGTTCATAAGTACTTTAAAGGATGGATCGTATACACTATGCTTTTTAGATAAGAAAGATATGGTCTAAACTTTTCAAAAAGCTACACAACGGACAAGATTTCCTTCTTCGTTGGTAGGTAATGAAATTTGAGCTTCTTGTCATTTGGTCGTGCTGCATAATGTAATAGGCTTAAAGTGCTTCAATCTTCTGTTGTCCTAAAACTGCCAACAATCAGCTAAATTTACTTGCATTCATCATGAGTTTGAAAGGTAGGTTCCAATCCGGGACAACTAAGATTGGAGCTTCGGTAAGCTTCTTTTTAAGAGTCTGAAAAGCATCGATACATTCCTTAGAAAACACAATGACCGAGAAAACTCCGAACACCCTTAACGGTGGTGGGATGAGGTAACTTAGCAATCACATCGACTTTGGCTTTATCAACCTCAATCCTTTTTTTGGAAATCTTATGGCCAAGGACAATGCCTTCCTTAACCATAAAATGACTCTTTTCCCAATTTAGACAGAGATTGGTGTCTTCGCACCTTTGAAGCATCTTGTCTACACGAGAGAGGCAATTTCCAAATGAATTCCCAAAGACCAAAAAGTCGTCCATGAAGACTTCCATCGTTTTTTTGATCATATTATGAAAGATAGCCATCATACACCTTTGAAACGTGCCCGTGGCATTGCATAAGCCAAAAGGCATGAGACGGTAGGCGAACGTTCCGTAAGGAGACGTGAATGTTGTCTTTTCTTGCTCATGAGGGTCGATGGGAATTTGAATGTAACTCGAGAAACCATCGAGAAAACAATAGTACTCGTTTCCCGCTAATCCCCCCCCCTCTCGAGCCTTTTGATCCCTAAAATATAATGGAAAGTGTCTTTATATTTACGGGTGGCTTCATTTAACTTGTGGTAGTCAATGCACACATGCCACCCCGTAACCAATCGAGGAGGAATTAACTCATTTTAATCATTTTCAACAACGGTAAAGCCACCCTTTTTTTCGGTACGCAAATGACGAAAGGGCTTACCCAAGGACTATCCGAGATCGGGTAAATTAATCCGGCGTCAAGAAGTTTTTCAACCTCCTTTTTGATGATATCGTGGATCTTTGGATTCACCCGTCTTTGGTGTTGAACTGCCGGTTTGTAGTCCTCTTCCATAAGAATCTTGTGAGTACAAAATTCTGGGTTAATACCCTTGATGTCGAAGAGTTTCCAAGCGATGGCTCGCTTGTGTGACTTCAAAACCTTTATGAGAGCGGCTTTTTCCTCGACACTCAAGTCTTTCACAATTATGACGGGCAACTTGTCGTTACCTTCCAAAAATGCATATTCGAGATGAGGAGGTAAGTCCTTGAGTTCGATTTCAGGAGGTTCATCAATTGAAGATTTATCATACTTAGCTTCACAAACTTTGAGTTCTTTTCGAATTTCAGGCAAATAATTTCCTTGAGTGGGAGGGGGTAATGATGGATCATCATTGAGAAATGATTCAAGAAGGAGAATATCCCCCTCCGGGTCATAATAAGAGTCATCAACTTCCAGTGAAGTTGGATCATCTTCAAGAGCGAGGAAAGCATCGACTTCCTCGAGAAGAAAATCACTATCCCCGAAGGGAGTGAGAGTCGAAGAAGAGGTAGAAACGATCGGGTCATAGTAAGGAGTGGGATTGCCACTTGCGATCACATCGGAGAAACCGAGAACTTCTTGAGAATACTCCTCACAAGCCATTTCAATGACGTCGATTCGGTTTGCCGTCATATCATCGTAATTAGAGGAGTATCTCGAAGTTTGGTCAAGATTGAATGTTATGGCTTCTTTTCCAACACGAAGAGTTAATTCTCCTTTGTACACATCAATCAAAGCACGTCCGGTTTTTAAAAAGGATCTCCCGAGAATTAGGGGAACTCGGGGATCGGTATCAAAGTCTACGACTACAAAGTCGGCCGGGAATTTGAACTTTCCTACTTTTAGGTAGACATCTTCGGCGATACCGATCGGTTTGGTAATCGAACGGTCTGCAAGTTCAAGAGTCATACAAGTAGGAGTGAGCTCAGGAAGAGAAAGCTTTTTCCACACGGATAATGGCATGAGATTTATGCCAGCGCCAAGATCGGCGAAGGCTAAGCACTCATCCATTCCGGGAAAATCACATAGTATAAGAAATTTTCCGGGGTCTCTAAGTTTTTCGGGTAACTTGTTTAGGATGACCGCCGAACAATGCTCATTCAAATGAGTTCTAGCCATTTCACTTAATTTTTCTTTGTTTACAATTAAAGCTTTAAGAGTTGAGACAAATTTTGGCATAAGAATCAAAGCATCCGCTAAACTAATTTCGAAACTCATATCTTGAAAGCTTTTGTAGAATTTCTCAACTTGGCCGTTAGCTTTTTCACGGCGCTTTTCATCATTACGTCTCGAAGGATATGGAATTGACGGTTTTGGGTTAGGCATCGGAGCACTAACGGGATCAACAACGGGCTTAGAATTTGGTACTTGAGATTGAACTTGGACAACCGGAGGTTGGACGTCTTTGGTACTTCCGTTATTAGTAGGAAGCACCGTGTCCTTTGTCACCTCGGGTTCACGTTCCACTACTTTAGGAGGAGAAGAAGTAGTAGTAGGAATCATGGGTCCTTGATAAGCAACACCACTTCGGGTGGTAATACCTTTCAAATCTACCTTCGGGTTAGTAATGGTATTACTAGGGAGTGTCCCTGAACCTGAAGTAGAAGCGGTATTGGAATTCACAAACTTGGAAAGCATGTCCGTTAAATTAGTCATTTGATTTTGCAAATTTTGATTCTGATTCTGCATATTTCTCATCACTGCATCATTAGCTTTGACATAATTTTGAAAATCATCCTTCGACACACCTTGTGTTTGCGGAGCTGGAGCTTGGTAAGGTTGAGTTTGGTGAACCGGGGGTTGATTAATCGGAGTTCGGTAAATTTGGCCTTGATTAACCGGGGGTTGGTAGGTGGAAGCTTGGTTGTAATTATTTCCCCGATTTTGGTTGTAACGGTTTTGGTTATTTCCTTGGTTGTTTTGAACGGGAGGAAAACCGGGAGGTCGAATTTGATTAGCAATCGGGGCTCGGTAACCGGTATTTCCTTGATTGAAATTAGCTGCTGCTGCTTGAGTAACATACTCTTGAATATTGTCACGATAAACGTTGCCATCGGTGGCGGGACAATTTCGGTAAGAATGAGTACCACCACAAGTAACACAATTTTCCTCGACCGCTTTGACGGGAGAAATTACGGAGGTAGAAGAGCTCGAACTCACTTTTGCAACAACCGGTTTTTTACGTGAATTACGAACTTTGGATTTGCTTTCAATGATTCTTAGGCAATCACGGGGCATTTTATCCAAAAATTTACCACCCGCGGCGGAATTCAACGAATCTGATCATTAGAGTTCAAAGCATTATAGAAAGTATCGAGTTAATGTAACTCTGAAAATCCATGATGTGGGCATGCTCGAAGAAGATCATTGAATCGGTCCCATGCCTCGTAGAAAGTTTCATCAAATCTTTGTTGAAATCTTGTGATTTCATTTCGAAGATTTGTTGTTTTGGAAGGAGGGAAAAATTTGTTGATGAATTTCGAAACAAGATCATCCCATGTTAGAATCGATCGAGGGGGTTCTTTTTTAAGCCAAATCCGGGCTGCACCCTCGAGAGAAAATGGGAAAAGCATAAGCTTTACCGACGTACTCGGGACGTTCGGGAACTTCATCGTAGAAGTGATCTTGTTGAAATAACGGATGTGAGCATGAGGGTCTTCTTTGTCATGTCCGAAGAATTGTTTGTTTTGAACGAGGGTAAGCAAACCGTGCTTAAGCTCAAAGTTGTCCGCGGTGATTTCGGGCACAACGATGGCATCCTCGTAACCCACGGTGGGTGCTTCAAGCAATTGAGCCATAGTACGATTATCATCCATTGTAACTACGGGAATAGGTTCAATAAGATTGAATGGTTCAACAAAAGTCGGATTGACTTGTTGTTGTTGACGGTTAGAATTACGAGATTAAGAACGAGTGCGCATGCACTAAAATGTAAAAAGAAAATTTATACTAATTTTTTTTAAGGAAACTATTTTACGGACAATGAGATAAGACACTTAAACCTAATAATCAACTTGCTTCTCAGTAACTCTTTAAAAGAAAAACGCACAAAAGAGTTTGTTTAACTTTCGAAGGTGAGCCGTACGTCGCAAGAGACACAAAAGGTAAGTTTTTGATCTTTGGTTCGGGAACTTATTGATGGATAATACTTCAATTGAAAGTATTATTTGTTGGTGTTCTTTTACCAACTTGGTGAAAAAATTTTATTTATTTATTTATTTTTATTTTTCTCTTTTTATGGATAACGTTTTTATGTTTTTGGTTTTTCTCTTTTTTTTAGATTTTTGGTTTTTTATTTTAATTATACTAATAAAAGAAAATGAAAAATATTTTTGTATTTTATAATATGAAAAATAAACAAAAAATAACTTCTCTTGGAAGGATCTTAATACAAAGTTTTGCAAACGGCTTCAAACAATTCGTAGACAATCCTCCCCGGGCAGCGGCGCCAAATACTTGAATCTCTTTGACTTACCTTTTAATATATAGTAAATATATAAAAAATATACTTATAAATATATAAGAAGAAGGGTAGGAATCAAAAGATCTCAGTTATAGCAATCCGGAAGTATAATTCCCGGGTCGTTATCCCCGATGAGGAAAGCAATTGAAAGTCGAGAGTCGTTTTGAGAATCGATGTTTGAATGGATAAGATTTATATTTTTTTTTCTAAAACTACAAGAAAAATAAGGCAAAAACTTAAAACTACTTAAGGAAAAACAAATTTTAGCCTAAAAATGTAAAACGGAAAAACCTTAAAATTTGTGACTAAAACCTTAAATTCCAAAAATATAAACTTAAAATGAATTTTTCACTTTTAATAGACTCTAATTAACTAAAAAGTAAGATTAAAGAAAACTAGAATGAAAACGGAGTTGATTTGAGCTTAAAAACACGAAAAACGTGAACGGGAATGAATCCCGTTCTTTAAAAAGTGAAATTTTGCAATTTAAACCCTATGGAAGCAAAACTATTTTTCCTAGGAACTATATGATAAAAGAAAATTTTCTATAAAAGAATTATAATTTTTTTGATTTTTTTATAATTTTTTATGAATTAAAAACGAATTTAAAGAAAATTAAATATAAAAAAATACTAAATATTTTATAAAAATTCTGAAATTTTTTATGAAAAATAGCTTGAATAATAAGGAATCTAAAAAAAATAAGCTTGGAAACACAGCTTATCAAATAAGCTGCGAAATAAGCGAAAACAACTTATTATACTTAAAAGGCTAAAAGGTGTATAAATAATAGATTTTGCAAAGTTAGAATGAAAAAGTCCCCAGGGCGCGTTGGTTGAGTGTGTTGTGTGTGGTGTGTTATAAAGGTGAGGAGGGTAGAGGTCGTGGGTTCGAGCCTTGCTCACCCACGATTTCCCCTCTTCCCTTTTTTATTTTTTTTTTGAAAACTTTTTAACTCAGCTTATAAATAAGCTGTAAAAACACAACTTTAATGAAGACAATATTTTTCAAAACTCAAAAATAAGCACGAAATAAGCAATTTAAAATGACAGAAATGCTTAAAAACTACTAAGTCCAAAAATACTAACTGTTTTCATTTTTTTTAAGGAGAATAAGCAAACGAAAATTACAAATAAACTAAAACAGACAATAAGCTATGTCTAAAAAGCACATAAGAACAAAAATAAGCACAAATGATAAGCTAGATAGACAGAAAAGCTAAAAAGGCTTAAAAACACTTAAAATTCACACTAGAAAGCAAATAAGCTCAAATAAGCTTATGGCAAAACCAAATAAGCTAAAATGGGCTTATACTAACCTAATAAGCTAAGCTAAACCTAAATAAGCAATAACAATAAGCAGATAAGCTAAAATAAAGAAATAAGCACTTATGGTGTAACTGTTAACCCAAACAGCCCTATAAGACAACTTTAGGCTTCAATTTCTATAAGCTAAAAGACACTAAAGACAAAATGGCTTATACAAGCTTAAAGTTTAACTTCCAAAGTTCAAGAAACAGCTTTTAAAAATCCTTTTAAAGATCAATTGCTTAATGAAAAAGTAAATAGAAAATTGCTTATACTGAACTGAGTGTGATTTTGGTTTAAAAGACAAATAGCTAATTTGCAGCTTAAAAACAGATGACTCAGTGAGCTTATTTTTAAAAAGCAAGTTTAAACAATTGATTAATGACCTTAAAACTACATGAATGCTAAAAAATTAAGACCTAAAATCTAAATTAACCTTCTGATTTTTAAGGTTGACAAGTGCTAAATTTCCTAAATGCTATCTGATGCATATAACCACCAAATTAACCAAATCTTAAAACCAACAAGTGAAGGCTACAAAACTTGATGCTAAACTACTAAAATCACTAAAGAGAGAGTAAATTAAACTACCAATTAAGCTAGAACTAACTTGAGCTTATAATGCTATTTTTAATTAAGCTTATACTAACAGAATCTATTAACTACCTGCTAACTTGATTAAAAACTAGATTTTAACATTTAAGCTCCTTAATTTCTTACTCATAAATCCACAAATGAAATTGAAATCCATCCTTAAGGTCTAGATGACCTTGGCAGCACTAACTTTAGTTAGTGCTGCCTTGTGCCAAACACCCCTTAAAGTAACTTAAGTTCATTTTGAGCTTATGAATTCGAATTTAATGATCAAAGTATAGATACCAGATATCAATAAGCTAATATAAGTCCTAATAAGCAGATTTAAGCAACTGAATAAGCAGAACAAATAAGCTTTAAGCTAATGCTACTTATTTTTGGAGATTTATGACAGATCTATAAAACTTCTAGAAAACTGAAATTCAAACTAACTAATGACTAAAACAAACATTAAATAACTAAAATAGGCATGATTAAGCCTAACTAAACAGCAAATAGCAAATAATAAGCAGATTAAGCTATTATGCAAAATTAGAATGAAATTTGACAGATAAGTAAATAGAAGAAAGAAACTTACAATGGCCTTTGCTTAAACAAGGCTGAATACTCGTGGAGCTACTCTACAAGCTCTAGCTTATCCAAAGGATAAGCTAGTAAAGTCCTATGAACTCTTCCATTGCTAGTTCATCATCCAAAAAGCTTAAACCCGTATAGATCATTATATTGAACTGGTTATTTAAGATTTAAGTATGATTAAGTGAATTAATGAGCTCCAAACTAGCTTAGAGACTAATTGAGCTTATCAAGAGCTTATAACTAGCTTATGGAACAGTAACAGATTATTAATCATTGTTTTGTATAAAAGTGAGCTTAAGAAAAGAAATATTATAGTAGGAAAAACTTGATTTCTATTAATGAAAGAGATGATTACAATACTGGAAATTGAAATTACATTAAGAGAACAATAAGCTAAAACAGTTTGAAAAGAAAATACATAAGCTAAAAATTTAATAAGCTAAAAAAAATCTAACTCCCCCCACGACTGTGTGTGAAGAGGCCTCTATTTATAAGCTTGAGAAGAATGATCTAGGCTCTCTTTACACGCTCCTCTTGAGTTGATCTCATCCCTTGAATCTTTGCCAATCATTGGATCCATCTTATGACCGTTGGATTGATATTTGTCACACGGATTGCCAACGTGGCATTCCGTGTGTCAGACCCCTTTGTGCTTCTTTTGCACTAGATTTAGTGCAAAATCTCAATCATTGGTGTGTTTCTTTAATTGCCCGCGTGTCCTTCCTTGTGTGCTTGGACCAATAAGAGCTCTCAATGACGTATAACTCTGCCACATCATACCTTGTCACTTGAATTGTTGAGCCACGTCCTCAATTTGGATTTACCCCATGATTTTGACGCGAGGTTAAACCGAAGATGATGATGAATAGTAAAACCAATTCCCGCGCCTTTTTTCTTTTTATAACTGAGTTTGACTCGGGGTTGTGGGAGGATTTGACTTGGGCCCGGGTATAACAAATTGGGCTACAGTTTGGGATTTGGGCTTGGTTATAAAATTGTGTTATAAAGGGATAACGACCGTTATCTCTTTATTATAAAGGAGATAACGGTGTTAGGGTTTAGGGTATTTTGAGGATTTTGTCTTTTTGTGGTTGACCAATGTTGACCAAGGATTGACTATGTTGACCATTGATAAATACTTCCGGCTCTTTTGCACTCTTTCCGTTCCCGTGTCTGTGTTTGTCCGGCTTTGACCGTTTTCTTGTGATTTTTGCATTATCCATACCTACACATTCACAAACAACAAAATACACAAATACAAGTATATTCTTGCACATTATGATCATTTTAAGGGTCAATTTGGATGTAAAATGGATATGTGATTTCTCACATATCAATTACCCTTAGACATATTTTAGGAAAAACCCCATATGAGTTGTTAAGAGGTAGAAAACCAAACCTTAATTACTTCAAAGTATTTGGAAGCAAATGTTTCATTCTTAATACAAAATATTACCTCACCAAGTTTGACCCAAAGTCGTACGAAGGTGTTTTCCTAGGATATTCGTAAAATAGTAAAGCTTATATAATTTTTAACAAACAAACAATGAAAGTCAAAGAATCCTTAAATGTGACATTCAATGAAACTCCGCCCCCGCCTAAAACATCACCATTAGAGGATGATGATTTAGTCAAAGAAGAAGCTATTAAGGTTAATAAAACAAAACCCTTAGGTAATGATCTCGAAGATAAATCATTAGAAAATAATGAAATCATAAACATCAAAGAATCTAAAATTCACCCCCAAGATAATGTCATTGGTAACTTAAATCAAAGAACTCTTAGATCACAAGCTCAAGACAAAAGTAATTTCTTTTGTTTTAGAACCTAAAAATGTAAATGAAGCATTGAAAGATGAAAGTTAGGTAATGGCCATGCAAGAGGAACTAAACCAATTTATATCAAATGATGATTGGGAATTAGTCCCTAATCCTATAGATATGACCATTATTGGAACCAAATGGGTATATAGAAACAAGCTCAACGAAAATGGCATTGTAACTAGAAATAAAGCTAGACTAGTTGCCCAAGGTTATAATCAACAAGAAGGAATTGATTATGACGAAACTTATGCACCCGTAGCTAGATTAAAATCCATAAGAATATTATTAGCTTATGCATGCACTCTAAACTTCAATTTTTTTCAAATGGATATAAAGAGTGGATTCCTTAACGGTTTTATCAATGAGAAGGTTTACGTGGCACAACCTCTAGGATTCATTAACTTCACAAAACCTAATCATGTTTATAGACTCAAGAAAGCACTTTACGAACTTAAACAAGCTCCTAAAACTTGGTACGATAGGTTAAAAGCCTTTCTTATTAAACATGATTACACCATGGGAATGGTAGATAACACACTCTTAACTAAAAAGAAAGACCCCAATCTTATCATTGTCCAAATATATGTCGATGATATTATATTCGGATCAACTTGTCAAGAAATGTGTGATGATTTTGCCAAGATCATGCATGATGAGTTTGAAATGAGTATGATGGGGGAACTAAATTTTTTCTTAGGTCTACAAATAAAACAATTAGAAGATGGTATATTCTTTAATCAATCAAAATATATAAAAGAGATGCTTAAGAAATTTGGATTAGAAGACTCTAAGCCAATGAAAACTCCCATATCCACAAAAACAAAACTCATGAAAGACGTAGAAGGTGAGTCCGTAGATAACACCAAATATAGAGGTATGATAGGAAGTTTATTATACTTAATGGCAAGTAGGCCAGTATCATGTTTGGTGTTTGCCTTTGTGCACGCTTCTAAGAGGATCCTAAAATCTCTCATCTTGAAGCGGTTAAATGTATCTTCTGATACGTTAAAGGCACTAGCACTACGATTAGGAATCCTAAGGGGCCCGACATAGAAACCATAGTATATGCGGACTCTGATCATGCGGGAGATTATGTGGACCAAAAAAGCACTAGTGGTATTTGTATGTTTATAGGATGTTGTTTAACATCTTAGTTCTCAAGAAGTAAAAAAAAAAAAAACCGCTCTTGCTATTTCCACTACCGAAGCCAAATATGTCAGCGCGCGGAAAGGCATGTCCACAAGCAATGGATGAAAACAAGCCTCGTAGGACTATGGCATTAGGTTTAGATGACTTTCCTAACTGTTGTGATAACAAAGGGCTATAGACTTAGAGCAAAAATTCCCATACAACACTCTCGTATAAAACACATTGAGATTCGTCACCATTTTCTTCGTGACAATGTTTAAAAATGAAATATTTCCATAGAAAAGGTGTCATCGGAAGATAACATTGTCGATATTCTAACTAAACCCCTTAAACGTGAGCCTTTCAATTACTTACGTCTAGGTTTAGGAATAATGGTACAAATTGATTAAATGCTTACTAAGTTGTCCCATTATCATAAATGACTGCTAAGGAACTTGTTGGGATGTACGTTTTCCTAACTAGTATCTACATATTAATAGTTAGGTACTGATATGTTTGATAGTTAGAACTGACAGTACATAAATGTTAAGTACTGATGCAGTTATTAGTACCGATAGTAAAATTAGTTAAGTCCCATTTACGAGCTATGTATGAAGATATTTTGTAGAGTGAAAAGATATGAAGATCTTGAACGTGTTTTGTAAGCCTGTTAGGGTTTATCCTTGGTCTATAAAAGGATCCCTCTTGGCATAGTTAGAGACATGAACTCATTATCTCATAAAAAAAAAAAACAAAAATCATATCTCATAGTTAGTAATCTGTAATCATTCAAAGCAGATTAATAGAAAGTATTATTTAGTTTTTCATTGTTCTTCTTAGTACTTGTGTTAAGATTCCGCATTAACACATAGTATTCATAATCAGTGTTTCTACATAGTCAACTGTATTTATACATCTTGGCTATCATCCTTAATAGGCTGCAGAGATCTATTCAAAAAGGGACTCACAAGTAGTATCAGAGCCTGTGAGAAACTCTGAATAAGAAGAACAAACAAATCCAGTTATACATCTTCATCCTAAAAACTAAACATGTCTGGATCACAAGATGAAATTCCACCACCACTACCACCTCCACCATCATCACCACAAACACCAACCCAACAAACTCCTCATACAGTATCACCTTTAAGCTCCTATTCTCAAAAAGGAGAATATGATATATGGGCTATGAAAATAGAACACTATTTGGCCCATACAGATTATCCAATCTGGGAGGTTATACAAAATGGGAATGGTCATGTATCAATCACTATAGATACACAAGGACAAATTAAGGTTTTGCCTCCTAGAAGACTGTCAGAATAAATTTTACCAAAAAAAAGAGAAAAAGCTAGTGACCACCTTGCGTATGGCTCTACCAGAATGATCATCTTGCTAAATCCATAAGCAGACAGATGCAAAAGAGTGACATGGGATGCCAACAAATCTAGATTTGGTCGAAATTCCGAACTCAGCAAGATGAAAACTATATCGTTGAAGCAACAGATAAGTAAGATTCACTGATATCCCCACCAGAAGTGCTTCACAAAGCTATGATCTGTTCTCAACTACTTCTGAGTCAATAGAGATCATGGAGCAGAGTATCCCCTAAGGATCAAATCAAAAAATTCCTCAACGATCACTACCTTCTGCCTGTCACAAGTTACCTTAATTATGAGGACTAAACAGAGTGACAGTCTCACTTGGATGAGTTGTTCAACAATCTAAGAGTCTTTGAGAGTGATTCAAACGGCTCTTACTGCATCATCTTCCTAGCCCGCAAAATGTAGCATATTGTCTCTGAGAAACCCGCCGGCAGTACTAATGAAGTTAGTACCGCTTATTGTGTTCCCAATCCTTCTGGTCAAAACTTACAGTATGAACAAACATCATCATACTCATTACTTACTAATCAATCAAGTTGCCCTCAACTGGATCATGAGGACTTTGAACATCTGCTTAATATGACCTAGACAAGCAATGAGCTTTCAGTGGCAAGTGGACATGATCTCACAAGAGAATAAAAAAAAGTTCTACAAACAATACCCGTACAAGCTACAATTATGATGCAAAAGAACACGTTGCTTTTGATAAAACCAAAGTTGAATGCAACAATTGCAACAAGACAGGCTTTTGCTAAGAGATTGCAGAATGCCAGGGAAATCAAGATAACAGTGAGGAGGGATGCATGGCGATTTCCTGTAAACAAGGAGGGAGCAGAACTGGAAAGAAGGAGGACTCTAAAGCATTGGTGGTCAAATTGAGGAAGAAGGTGTAATTGGACAATCATATAGAAGAAGATGAAGATTATGCTTTGATGCTATGCACAACTCAAATCAAACATAGAGGTAAATTCAGATCAAAAAAGAGTTGGTAAAGAGTATTATATCTAGCCTAACAACAGGTATAAGGCTCAGAGCGAACAACTTAGTGATGCAAGGCAAAAGAAATAAAGGCAAATTCCTCAAGGTACTTAAAAAGTTGAAGCATAGTTAGTTGCTCATCAACAAGGTCAACTTTGGTATGAACAAAAGATAAAATTTATGAATATAGACTTAGATGATAAAACAGATGTTCTAACATACCATAAGAAATTGCTAGCAGAAGCTCAAAAAGAAAATAAAAGAAGATTTAAAGGCAAAGTAGAAAAATGGCATAACTTCTTCTCATAATCATAAGTAAACTACTAAATACCCAAATGAGTGCCTAATGAAAAGTTTGGGCTAGGTATGTGGATAACAGATATATGGTATTTTGAGTATTATAAAAAGAAGTGTTGCGGAAGGAGGTTTTTATGAATAAAGAGAGTGAGTTAGAAAAACAACCTTGTCTGATAGGTTTGTTACAGCAGGTGGAATGCATGTTGTACCCCCACCCATGACAGGGAATTATATGCCCTCTGGACCTGATATTGAAGTAGATTACTCACAATTTACATATGGTCCAAAACAGACTCAACCTAGTGAATGCTGAATCCAATCAATGAATTTTGATACATATGGAATCTCACATTAGTAGCAGACCCTCCTGAATCAGTGTCTGGAACCAGTTATCAATGAATCTAATGTAGAAATGACAACCTAAAGGTCTGTCTGATGCTCCTATCATTGAGGAATATGAGATCAGATAGTGAAGAGGAGTATGTGTCGATTACCAACGACAAGAAAAAGAAACACCTAGTTTTTGCTAACCAGCAAGTAAAAACTCAGGAAACTGTTAAGAATCTACACGACATAGTCAAAAAGTCCTCAAGTGATAAGAAAGAGAGTTGGGGTAATGGGTTTACTGTAAGAGCATGTTTTGTATGTGGCATTCTTACATCATTTAATCAAAGATTGTGACTTTCCCTGAGAAGAGATCAGCTATAAAACTGAGTAAACAATGAGTTCACATAAGAACTCCTGTCAAGAGGGAGAAAAGGCCAATTTAAACAATGTGCAAAGAGTCCATAAACAAAACAATTTGTTTTCCTTCCGCAGTCAATAACTAAGAACTGGCAAAATTCCAGTTAATACTGCTAGAGCTAGCGGTACTAAAAATGTTAGTACTGCTAGGTAAAGTTTTAACAGACATGCAGTACTAACTAGTAATTCTATGAAATTAATACTAGTAAGCATTGTGAATAGAGTTAGACCAAGCAAATGTTTTTTACAAAACTCATTCACCAACTTCAAGGCCTTTCAGAAAGACAACAGTACTTAGCACACATTTTTCAAACCCAAAGTTTAATACTGCTAAGGTAAAACGTAGTTCGTAGAGTTGATGGATAAAAGGGAAACAAAATACTGTTTTTTAATGCCCTCAGCAGGTTGTAATGTGGTAGACCACAAATAAACACACTAGTCAAAATGTCCGCAAAATACAATGGTGGATCCAGTCTTAGAAATTGTTACACTTTCAAAGATCCACTATGCTGACTCAAGCCCAAACAGGCTTGGGTCCCTAAGATAATCTAATCTCTTTCATTTAACGTGCAGGACTATCCACATAAGCTTTATAGAATAAAGGGGCATTGTGGATAGTGGTTGTTCCAGGCACATGACTGGAAACAAGGCATACCTTGCTGAATTTCAAGATTTAATGTTGGCCCTGTTGCTTTTGGAGGTAGTAAAGGTTACATCACAGGTAAAGGTAAAATAAAAACTGGTAAGTTAGATTTTGAGGAGGGGAGAATAGACCAGTGTGGAACAATGTGCAAAGATTGAATCACCAAAACAAGTTTGTTCCAAAAGTAGTACTAACTAAAATTGGCAGATTTCCAGTTAATGCTGCTAGACAAAATCTATCTAGTCAAGCAGTAGTAACTAGTACAGCTAGGAAAGTTAATACTGCTAGACCCATTATGAATGATATCAGACCAAGAAATAACTTTTATAAGTCTCATTCACATATCAGTAGAACAACAGTACCAAAAGCAAATTTTACAAATCATAAAGTAAATATTGCTGAGGACAAAACAATTAGTGCTGTTGGGGGCAATAAGGAAACT
Organism: Tanacetum coccineum; assembly: GCA_026074375.1. Classification (NCBI taxonomy): domain Eukaryota; kingdom Viridiplantae; phylum Streptophyta; class Magnoliopsida; order Asterales; family Asteraceae; genus Tanacetum; species Tanacetum coccineum. Next base: position 22,427 of record BQNB010049237.1, read on the forward strand.
GTTGTTAAGGCCTCAGCAGGTTGTAATTAGAGATCCAAAAGACATTACTAGAACAAAGTCTCCAAATACAATAGTGGATTAAACTCTAGTAAAAATGTTAATTTTAAAGATCCACTAGGCAGACCTAAGTCAGCAATGGCTTGGGTCCAGAAGAGAAACTAATTTCTCTTATTTGATGTGCAGGATGATCCACAAAAAGCTTTAAAGAACAAAGGAATTGTTGACAGTAGATGTTCCAGGCACATGACTGTAAACAAAGCCTACCTTGTTGAATATCAAGACTATAATGGTAGACATGTTGCTTTTAGAGGAAGTAAAGGTCAAATAACTGGTAAAGGTAAAATAATAACTAAAAAGTTAGATTTTGAGGATGTGTACTTTGTGAAAGAACTAAAGCAATTTAATCTCTTTTTTGTGTCACAAATGTGTGACAAGAAGAACAAAGTTCTCTTCACAGACTCTGAATGTCTTGGGCTGTCTCCTAACTTTAAGTTGTCTGATGAAAATCAAGTATTACTTAGAGTCCCCAGATAAAATAATATGTATAGCTTCAACTTAGAGAACATTGTTCCTTCTGGAGATTTAACTTGTTTGATTGCAAAGGCCACAGTTAATGAATCTAACAACTAGCATAGGAGGCTAGGTCATGTAAATTTTAAAAATTTAAACAAACTTGTGAAGGGAAACCTTGTAAGAGGTTTACCTTCAAAGATGTTTCAAAATGACCACACCTGTGTTGCTTGTCAGAAAGGAAAGCAACACAAGGCCTCTTATAAGGCCAAAGTAGTGAGCTTTATTAGTCAACCCTTACAGCTTTTACATATGGACTTATTTGGACCCACATCTGTAAGGAGCATAAACCATAAGACTTATTGCCTTGTTATCACTGATGATTTTAGTAGGTTTAGTTGGGTGTTCTTTTTAAGAACTAAGGATGAAACTAGTGGAATCCTTAAGGACTTTATAAGACAAATTGAGAACCAATTAAATCAAAAGGTTAAAACTATTAGATGTGATAATGGTACAGAATTCAAGAACAGGGACATTATTGAATTCTGTGGGTCAAAAGGGATCAAGAGGGAATAAAGTAATGATAGAACTCCACAACAAAATGAAGTTGCTGATAGGAAGAATAGGACCCTAATTGAGGCTGCTAGAACAATGCTAGCAGATTCGTTTTTACCTAACACCTTTTGGGCTGAAGCAGTTATACTCGCTTGTTAGATCAAAATAGGTACTAGTGACCAAGCGCCTCATAATAAGACACCTTATGAACTTTTAACTGGTAAGATACCAATTATAAGTTATATAAGACCTTTTGGGTGCCATGTGACCATCTTGAATACCATTGACCACCTGGGCAAGTTTGCTGGAAAATCAGATGAAGGATTTTTAGTTGGGTATTCTCTACAAAGCAAGGCTTTTAGAGTATACAATTTAGAAACCAAAAGAGTTGAAGAAAACCTGCACATCAACTTCTTAGAGAACAAACCAAATGTTGCAGGGAAAGGACCAACTTGGCTTTTTGATCTTGATTATTTAACTGATTCTATGAATTATCATCCTGTTAGATCAGAGAATCAAGCTAATCATCATGCAGGTCAACAAGAAGCTAACCAAAATGCAGGTACAGAAGACATTATTGATGCAGGGGATTCTGAAAAAGAGGATGAATCTGCTCAAGACTGCTTTGTACTGCCAATATGGCCTTCTTATTCTTCAAAAATCACTCCTGATTTAAAGACAGATGAAAAGAGAGATGGTCCAAGAGAGGAAGAACAAGTCTTTATGGATGAACTTGAAAGACTTAAGAGGCAAGAAAAGGAAGCTAATGAGGAAGCTGAAGCTCTCAGGAAGAAGTTTGAACAAGAAACTGAGCACTTAGTTATACAAGAAGGAGCTGCTAGAACTAGCAGTACTAACATTTTTAGTACTGTTAGCACACCAGCTAAAGCTAGCAGTACTAACCTAGTTAATACTGTTACCATACCAGTTAGTACTGCCAGTCCTCATGAGGGACTATTTCTTTCTGATCCAACAAATCCTGCAGAAGATGATTCAGAAATACCTCCACTTGAGGATATTTATCACACTTCTTCTGATGGTATTTTTACTACTTCATCTTATGATGATGAGGGTGCAGTGGCTGACTTCACAAACTTGGAATCTGTTGTGAGTCTTAGTCCTATTCCCACATCAAGGATTCATTCCTCTCATCCTACAGCACTAATTCTAGGAGATCCAACCTCAGCAGTTCAAACAAGAAGCAAACTACATAAAAGTTCTGGAGCTCATGCTTTTATTAGCTATGTTCAAAAGCAAAGGAGAAATAATCATAAGGACTTCCAGCACTGTTTATTTGCTTGTTTCCTGTCTCAACATGAACCCAAGAAGATTTCAGAAGCTCTTGAAGATGAAAGTTGGGTTGATGCTATGCAAGAAGAATTGCTGCAGTTTAAGATACAGAAAGTTTGGGTCTTAGTAGATTTGCCTTATGGGAAGAAGGCTATCGGTACAAAGTGGGTTTATCAAAATAAGAAGGATGAAAGAGGAGTTGTTGTCAGAAATAAAGCAAGGTTAGTTGCTCAGGGACATAGGCAAGAGGAAGGGATAGACTATGATGAGGTTTTTGCTCCTGTGGCCAGGATTGAAGCCATAAGGATCTTTTTGGCCTTTGCCTCATACATGGGTTTTATAGTCTATCAAATGGATGTGAAAAGTGCCTTCCTTTATGGGAAAATTGATGAAGAGGTATATGTGTCTCAACCACCAGGTTTTCTAGATCCTAAATATCCTCAGAAAGTCTACAAAGTTGTAAAAGCTCTCTATGGGCTACATCAAGCTCCCAGAGCCTGGTATGCTACTTTATCTACTTTCTTATTGAAGAATGGATACAGAAGAGGAACAATTGACAAAACTCTCTTCATAAAGAAGGACAAACATGATATCATACTAGTTCAAGTCTATGTGGATGATATCATCTTTGGGTCTACAAAGAAATCTTGGTGTGATGAGTTTGAAGCTTTAATGAAGAGTAGATTTCAGATGAGTTCAATGGGAGAGCTCACTTTCTTTCTTGGATTACAAGTCAAACAGAAGGAAGATGGTATCTTTATTAGTCAGGATAAATATGTTGCAGAAATCCTGAAGAAGTTTGACTTTGCAAGTGTAAAGACTGCTAGTACACCTATTGAGACTCAGAAGCCTTTAGTCAAGGATGAGGAAGCCAGTGATGTGGATGTTCATCTCTATAGGTCCATGATTGGCTCTTTAATGTACTTGACTGCTTCTAGGCCTGATATTATGTTTGCAGTCTGTGCTTGTTCTAGGTTTCAGGTCCACCTCTCCAAGTCCTCTATCTAGTGTTGTTCAAGAGATTTTTAGGTATCTAAAGGGCAAACCCAAACTAGGTCTTTGGTATCCTAGAGTGTCCTTATTTGACCTAGAATCCTACTTAGATAGTGACTATGCTGGAGCAAATCTTGATAGGAAATCCACAACAGGAGGTTGTCAATTTCTTGGCAACGCAAAAAGCAGACCATTGTGGCTACTTTTACTACAGAGGCATAATATGTTGCTGCTGCAAGCAGTTGTGGGCAAGTTTTGTGGATTCAAAATCAAATGTTAGGACTATGGGTTAAACTTCATGAACATAAAGAATCTACATGATAATGTTAAGCACCATTTGCATTGTAAAGAATCTGTATATCATTCCAAAACAATGCATATTGCTATTATTGGCACCACTTCTTAAGTGTTGCTTATGAGAAGAAACTTTTTCAGGTGCTTTATAATCCATCTGATGACAATGTAGCTGATTACTAACCAAGGCATTTGTTGATTAGCAAGGTTTCCAGTTACTTGGTTGTTTCTATTGGGATGATAAATCATATGCTGCATTGGTTAAAGGGAAGCATATGATGTGTTGTATAGTTTGTATGTAGTGTAAGGAATGAAGCCAACCATTTTACCATAGGTGATGCATTTCAAGAGGTTTGATAGGATTTAGAGAGTCATTGAGAAGAGTTATAGATGGTACTGAAGCACTCCTGTTACCTACATTGTTCATTCTTTGGTTGGACACAGTTTAGTGATGACAGTGACAAAGTTTTTAGTAACCGATGGGTAAAGTTTGTATCTGCGTATAGTGACGTTAAGAAAAAATACCGCCAGGGTACTAAGTGTAAATTGAAACGGTTTCCTTGGAATTTAGGTTCCTAAACCTATTTAAAACCCATTCCCAATTGCACAGTTCCTTACGCAAATCTCTATCAACTACTTTATTTATTTAAAGCCCTAATTATCTTCTTAACGACGATCACTCTTTCGACTACAATGGTTGTTCTTGAATCATGTCCTAAGCATAATATGGTCGCGTATCTAGAGAAGACTAAAGGGAATGCAGAGTTTCACGAGATCATTGATTTTGTTACACGCAGTTCCATTCATCATGCTCTCACTGTAAGTCCAGTTGTTTCTACTACATGTATTGAACAGTTTTGGACGTCTGCCTAGTCTAAAATAATCAACAATGTTTGGCACATTACTGCCAATAGTAGATTGCAAGCATTGGGTCTATCTTGAGCATCAACTAAGAAGTGATCTTCTTTTTGATGATGCTAATGGGATAGACTCACTACCTAATTAGGCTATATTTGATACTATACAGCTTATGGGGTATGAGGGGGATTTAACAGTGTTAACATTTAACAAAGCTTTGTTTTCACCCTAATGGAGGTTTTTATTTCATACAATGAATCATTGTTTATTCTAAAAGAACATTTGGGATCTCAATTCTACTAATATTGCACACTGCTGTCATTTGCTTAACATCTAATCAGAAGTATAATTTTTCTAAATTAATTTTTGATGGTATGTTTAGACATTTAGATGCAAAGAAGAAGTTTGTAATGTACCCACGTTTTATTTCCATCTTTTTAGATAAACAACTAGCTAATGTACCTGTACCTTTAGATCATTTTCCTGTAAATGCTTTACATTAATGGTTTTTCTTTCATGGTTAAAAAGGGCAAAAACATTTCTCAGGGGAAAGTCACACCTTTATTTGCCTTCTATGTTGGACAACAACTCAGGCATGAGGTCTACTGTCCTTCAGAAAGACCATCTGTCGGTAACTGTATTCACGTCCAATGTCATTTTATGTAGCATCGAAGTTCAAGAAAGAAAGGACAAGGAAATTAGAAGTAGTTTAGAGAGAGAATAAATGTGTAATTTATTGCAATGGAATTACTTAATTACAAATGAACCAACACATTTTCCTTGTAAGGAAAATGGTATATATTTCCCTACAAAACTATTGGGCGTGTGGCTTTTACTTGGGCCAGGCTTGGGATTGACCTTAGGCTTTTTTTGCCGATACACATACAATATTAGCTTACTTACACGAGCCCGTTTACCCTTCTTGCTATTACAACGCTTATAATTAATTAATGTGAAAGTGCCTAATATAATGAAACCAAACTTCCTTGTTCGGACTCATTTTTTTAAGGCTAACTCTCCCCGAAGTGTGTTCATTGTGACAATCGTCGTGTATCAATGAGATTGCTTTTGTACGTTGAGCTCTTTGTGATCTTTGTCTCTGTCTTACGTTGTAGGGCGTGTTCCTTCATGCTTTGTGATCTTTGATCTTGAGCCTTTTTTATATGTCTTTAGACTTTGTCTTTCCGTACCGAGATCTTTAAAATCTTTATCCTTTCATCTGAAGCTTTACACATTGCGTTCTTGGATCTTGACCAACATGCTCTATTGCTTTGATCATCTTGAAAGCTTTACTAACAATCTCCCTTGATAGACTTGTTTCTTTGAAGGAAGAACTTGTACTTTCAAGAGTTGTGCATAAGTCTTTATCTTTAATTTTTAAGCTTTCTTGATTCTTGTATCTTGATGCTTATAGAATGTCTTTGTAGTATTGAGACTCTACTTATGTGAACATGCCGTGTGTAATAATCAGACTTTTAAGCTGGATGAGGCATCACCATACTCCATCTTTATGTATCCTGATAATAAAATAGTTTAACTATTAAAGCGACTTTGCATGTGGTCGAATATGGCTTTGTTCATTTTGTTTTTTTCGGATTTAGTTAGATTAACCTCTGGTTCCGTAGGTACCGTTTTACAGTATACATATTATGTACCTCAGTGATCAGGTAGATTCAATGATTCTTCGTGACAGGGTTTCCAGTCAAAATGGCGTAGGGTCTTCTAACATAGATGGTATTAGATTTGCCCATGCTGGCTAGTTCTCATTACCAGACACGGTCTCAAAGCACGACAACACGAGTAAGAGTGAAATACGATAGCTACTATCTTTACTGATAATGTCTTTCAATTCATTTACTGGAACTTTTTCGATATCTAGTTGACACAAGACTTGATTATATAGAATCTCGCAAGTCACCTACGTAGTGATGTTTGTGATGCATGGCAAGGATTACATTCGTCATTGTGAATACTAAAGAGTTATCAATCTGAATGTTTTCTAGCAGAATCACAAGGTAATGCGTAGGACTTCTTGTTACAGCTTGGGAACTTAATGATGTTCTCAACAAGTGTTTGTCATGGTAATTGGTGCAATGTGTCACTATGAGATTTATTTGATGATCTATTGGCTCTAGACTAGATAGTGCATTTTGGTTTTTTGTAATCGGAGGCTAGAGTAGATGCTACCTATTCAATATTAATAACCTCGGATGTGAGTAAGTCAATAGTAGTCCAAGTGTATCTCATGTGACATATGTAGGACAAGTTTCTTTTGATAAGAAAACCGAATGGCTGGGGAAGGGTTTGTGGCATTGCATCTCTTGCGGTACCATGATGTCGTCTTCAATGTCAGCAATCAACATTGTGAATTCTGGACAGGTATGTATTAACCCGGTTTCTGTCTAAGTGTGTGGAGAGCTTCTTTCTTTACACCCCTTTATCATTAAAATTTCTTTTCTTTCATCTTTAACCCCTTCAATGTTACCAAGACTTCATTATAACACCATGTTGTGATTGTTCAACAGTGTTAGCTCAATCTTAGTCGGATTCTTCCTTATTACACATTCATATCCAATATACCTTAGGAACTGCTATTTCTATCTATGGAGTGTCCTGGGGTAAAACCCTCCGGTTCTGGTTGGATCATTTGACAAATACTAACCTTACACATTATGACTTAATAATCGTCGTGAAATAAAGATGTTGTAGGTATGAGATCGTAACCACTAAAACCTTTTCGAAGAGTATCAAGCACTTGAGTGATAAAATCACTTATATTTTCAAGATCACATTTTAAATTATACTTCCTCCCCTTATTTTAATACTTATTCACTTAGATTTTGAAATACTTTGTGATTAAAATTGTCTTGAATCCATGGGGGAAAACTTTTACTTAGCTTGAATTACATGGATACATAACTTGCTCACATCAATTTTTACATAGGTTTGACACCAAAAAACAATGGATGCCAAGTTGTAAAAAGAATATAAAATTAAGGTGTGAACAATTAGTCACATCTATATAACTATAATTCTATTGAATTGCCATTATTGATCTTGTTGTTATTAAGGAGACTTTTTCGGGAATGGTTTGAATACATAAGAACTGTCGTGAGATGATGTATCCAAAAACATTAAATGTGTTTTGTGAAAAATCTCCCCTTGAACAGATGGGAGTGTTGATCACACAATTTGAAAGATTATTAGTCGTCAGTGAGAAATTCATTTGAAAAAATTATGTTCAACATTTTTGAAAAAATCTTGTTAGAAGTCTTCTCTTCCAACTTAAGGGTAAGCGCTATTATGCGTACAACTATCCTTTTTCTTGAGCTTGAAACTTTGAAAAATAATGGCTGTAAGAACATCTCTATGACCGATGAAAAGTTGTTCTTGTTGTTAGGATAAGTTAGCTTATGGATAAAAACTTTCCCTTTATTTGTAAAGTCCGGGTTCCGTATGATATTTGCACATAAGCCATCAAGAAAAAATTAGAAATGACATGTTTTGAAGGCATTTGAACTCTTGTTCGAACTCTCTTTTACACGACCGTGTGTTAATTGATCAACATTTCTAGGTACAATAAGTTATCGATTCAAGAGCACGTTTCGAGAGAAATATTTTTTTGTAAACATTTTCATAAATTTTTTGATTTTGTATTTTCTTTTTGCAATTTTATATTTTTCTTTTTCTTTTTTAAATATGTACATGTTGATGTTTGATGAGGTATCAAGCAGATTATTTTGTCAGAACCTCCAGTTCTGATGGGTCTCAAACATCTCATACCAATTTGCTGACAACGGATTCTGAAACCCTATCTTCAGGGAAGGGCTTTTTGTATTCTGTCAGCCACATCTGGTATTCAGTTCTAACAAAGTACAATTCAATTATACCATTTTCAACCTGTTCTTTGATGAAATGATACCGAGTATGGATGTGCTTGGTACGGGAGTGCTGCACGAGGTTGCATGATATTGCTATGGCTGACTGAGAGTCGCAATACAATGGTATTTTGTTGTAGTTGAAGCCACTTTAATCTTTGTAGCTGTGTTCGCATCGACCATTACTGGAGCACACACTTGCAGATAACGCAGTATTCAGACTCTGGGATTACATTACAGTAAAGTTTTGTCTTCTTTGACATCAGCTGACTAGTTATCAAATAGGATTTGTATACCTCTAGAAAGTGTTTTTTACGTAGTTTAACGCAACCGGCATGATCGCATCTAAATAAAGCTGTGTAGTTCAAAGTCAGAACCCTTCGGTACCAGAGGTCTCCATGTGAATGGTACTCTTAAGTATCGAAAGATCCATTTTAACCTCTATGAGGTGTTTTTTAGTCGGGTCTTGCTTGTATCTTGCACAATTAACATCCAGCATTGAACTTTGTTGGTCTACTAGATTGTCAGATCATAAGTGACACGATTTTCTATCTGGTAGTCTAGTTTGGTCTACGGGTTCACCACTCAAGTCTGCATCTAATTTAGGTTTCGTAGCCATTGGTGTACCAATGCTTTGTCCTTTTTCCATACCATGTTTTTTTAGAATCTCTAAAGTATATTTGGCCTGATTGATAAAAATACCGTGTGGGGATTGGTGGATCTGAAGTCCTAAAAAGAATTTCATCTCCCTCATTAAGGACATTTCAAATCTACCGTGCATTAATTTTCACAAACGTTTTGAAATATTTTGGGGTTTGTGGAAACATAAATAATAATGTCATCAACGTAAATTACAAGTACGAATGGTCCTCCCCGTATTTATTGTGGGATTAGGGTCGGGTCAAGTATTACCTTTAGTAAATCCTTTTGGAAAATCAGGAATTTTGAGAGTTCATCATACCAGGCTCTTAGAGCTTATTTTAATCCATATAGAGCTTTCCTTAGACGGTAAACTTTATCTGGATGATCAGGATCAACGAATCCGTCTGGTTGTGCAAACATAAACTCACTCCTTCATTGGACATTAAGAAATTGCCGTTTTCCTTCATTGATAAATTGGAAAAAAAACTTGTTGCAGCAGCATATGCAAAAAAAATCTGACAGCTCCAAGCGAGAAAACTGGAGCAAACGATTATTCGAAATAAATACCTCTTCCTGAGCATAACCCTTTGCGACACAAGTGTTCTTTGTTGCGAATTAAGTTGGTCTCATCCTTTATGTTTTTCCATACACTTTAGCTTGATTTCGTTCTTGCCAAAAGGTTGTCAACGAGTTCCAAGGATTGTAGTATGTCAAACTGATGATAGTTCTATCTGCATTGTTCTATCCATGCAGAATCAGCCATTGCTTTACTTAATGTTTTTCGGTTCAACCACATATACACGGGCAGGTGTGTCGCGAAACATACACATTTCAGGATTGTTGAAGTGTAGTCTTGTTTGAACTGGCTTAGATGGATTTCCACGAACTTGAAGTTTACGGGTGATCTTTTTGTCCATTCAGTTTCATAATGTTGTGGTTGATGAGGTTTGCACATTTGAATTACCAAATTGCGTGAGGAAGACTCAGCATTCTATGTACCGGTGTTTTGTTTAGAAAGCGATTGGTAAATTCTGCTTGATTTCGTTGTTTTCCTCAGCATGAACTTTTGGTAGGAGTTGATGGTTTGATGGAGGTTGTATTTTCATTGAAGGGTGTGTGTCTTGTTGAGCAGAATTATCGGTGGGGAAGAAAGGATTGTTTAACGTGAAGTTACCTTCATTGAAAAATTCATCGTTACAAGGACCGAAAAGAAGATCAACTCCTGTTGTAATGACTGTTGTATCTGCTGAAGCGAAAAACATTTGATAGTTCTGGTGCGGGGTCAGGGTTGTCATAATTTGACGCGTTTTGTCTTTGGGGAACGAGGCCTGAAGTGTCATTAGCAATAGACATCTCTGACATCTCTTTGATCTCATCAAATCTGAGATGGATGGATTCAACTATCAACCTTGTTCTCTTGTTGTAGACACGATATCCCTTTGACTGAGTGGAGTATCTGTAGGATCGATATACCTTAGTATAATAAGCCTTTAGCCTGTAAAGGATGTTACTTCCTAAATAAATCTAAGTCGATAACAATGAAACACTGATGTAATACAATTAACTATGCGGAAACTAGTTAACAGTATCAAGAAGAACACACAATGATTTAACAAATGATTTGTATTATCATACGTTGAATCTGCCTAAGTTTGCAAATCCCTAATACAATACTTATCTCTAATACTTCTAGTTGTTGTTCTCTGTGTGACATTCTAATGCCTTCCTAGAGATCCTTTTATAAACATAAGGATAACTCTAGTAGGTGTACAGTCCTTGTATGACACAAATACTAATTAATACTAATCACTAATATAACTGTTACATGATAACTACTACTGTAACCGTTTATCTTTTAGAGTTCCTTTAACATCGGCAGTACTTTGACTTTCTTATCTTTAAGCAGACAGTACTTTGACCTTCTCACTTAGCAGTACTTTGACCTTTTGACTTGTATTTCCCAACAATCCTCCCCTAACTTGAATTCTACTTGCTTGACTTCAAGTGTACTGATGGATTGGAATCTTTCTCAGCATAAATTTACAAGTCTTCAATATAATCCTCTAAGCAGTATCTTGTATACAATCTGTTTGAGTATCTTGAAATGAAACCTCTCATCTTGAACATAAACACTTCTTCAAAAAGTCTTTGTCTTTGCATCAAACAGATTGTTCTTCCATCAGCTGCAGGTCTTTTCAGCAACATAAATGGTTTTTATGAGCCTTTACCAAGTAGCCATTCACTCTTGGGCTAGTCAGTTCTTTGGTACCTAGAAAAGGTAATAATCCATGGTGAACTGAAAACCACTTCAACACTCAGAACATGAATCATAGTGTGTTGAATACTATATGACTTTTGGTAAGTCATTACAACCATGAACGGATTTGATAAGTCTTTACTGTAGCCGTTTGCTCGGACTAGCATCTCTCAGTATAAAAACATTGGTGAGTTGAGAACCATATTGTTTTGAGCAAAAATTTATTAAAGCTATCAACGGATTTTGAGTTCTCTTTACCAAAAGCCATTTGCTTTGGAGTAACCAATACTTTAGTGCAATACCATGGTGTATTGATCACCATACAATTTTTGGTAAATTGTCAACCATCAACAGATTTGAGATGTCTTTACCAAAACTGTTTAATTTGGACTAGTCAATTCTTATATCTGTTAGATATGGTGAATTGATTACCATTTGCTGTGTGATGGTTAATCAACACTCAAGCCCTTAAAACATTTTTATATTCAAACATTTTTGCCTTAAACCTTTTTGCACACTCAAAACTTCAAAATATTTCAAAAACAACTTTTTAACTAGCAGTACTTTCAACAAAGTACTGTTTGTTTACATAGTAGTTATTTGAATAGGTACTGCTTGTTCACAGTGAAGTCCTTTTTATCATACAGATATTATAAAGAAAATTTTGATAAATCATACCAGTTGTTTAAGAATCATCACCATCATCAGTTGTCCATGGAATAAACAAATGTATCAAAGTGATAGCAATGTCACTCTCTTCTTCAACTTCCATACCATGATCTAGCATCCTGATCATTAACTCTCTTGATAAAGGATATCTTCTTTCTGTCAGCATATGAATCATTGTACCATCCTCTAACTCCAATGTATGCACTCTCGAAGATTCATTAAGTCTCCATCTTACAATTTCCCAATTCTTCGTACATTCTTCCAGAAGTCTCTTCATTATTGTTGCAGATCGTCTCCCAAAATAGTTGAAAGGATCACCCAAAGTAATCAATCCTAACCCGTGTGGTGGTTATTTGCCTTCTATTAGTCTTGGCTCAACCAAGATATAGATGATGTAAATCCTGTCTATCCAAAATGTGCAGTATCTCCCATAGGGTGTTGAAAGCTCTGAAATGAGGTATTTACGCTCTTATAAACATTGAGATAACTCTCAATCGGGTGAGTACTATGACCTTGAATTCTGTATCATCGAGATGGCTTCTGTGCTCTCTATCTTGTGCACCTTCTTCTCAAAAGTTTCACAATCCTAAGATAGTTTCTGAGCTCATCATTAGTCTCTGTCCTCAATTTAAGCTTCTTTGATGGCTGTTCTTCTTATGACATGTACACTTTTCTCTTCTTAAGAGTATCTTTGCTTCTGCCTCCGTGTAACATCTGCTTTTCATTTCTTGAACATCATTTGGAATAAAATACCTTAAAAGAATCTTTGATGGGATTCATTGGAAATCTTTGTCGCTACAGTTCCTCTTTATGGATACTTTAGCTTTTCAAATTTTGTAATCATTGGACACCTTTAAGAATACTCATTCATTTGATCCTTTCTTGTACAAATGAGATGTAGGATTTCTTCAAAAATTTTGGTTTCTTCAAAGCTTCCCAACCTTTTTCTTCTCTTCTTATGCATCCCATTCCTGCTTGAATCTTTACTAGCAACTTCCTTATAATTTTTAGGCTCCCAAAGCTCTGATTTGTTGAAGAGAGTTAACTTCTTCTTTTTGGGTTCTTCAACCAATATCCCTTTACCTTTTTCTTTTAGGTCAGTAGCTTGAGTTGGCTGTTGAGGTTGAGACTGCATGGGACCAGGAATGCTTAAGCCTCTTGTTCTATTGAGAAGAATATCAGCAAGTAATTCATCATCTTTGAACTATTCTTCAGGCTCTTCTTCTTGAGTTGGATGAATTGGACTTGAAGGACCTGCTTCATCTTCAAAATTTAAAGTCCTTGGAGTAACAGCACTTTGTCTAGCAGTACTTTGAAATCTCTTCCAATCAGACTCTTCAGTATCCCCACTTTTTACATTAGAAGCATCCTTTTCTTCTTCAATAGCCACCTGTTCTGTTTCATCACTCTTTCTTTCTAATGCTTCTGTTTCATCACTCTTTCTTTCTAATGCTTCTGTTTCATCACTCTTTCTTTCAAATTCATGAGTAACAGCAGCCTCTGTAGCATCAAAATACAAAAAAAAAACAACATCTTCATAATAGTAAGCTGTATGGTCATTTGAATCTGTGATCTTTAGGACAAATTACCTTCATCTTTATTCCTCCCCAGTTTGACTGAAGACACCTTCTTCCTTTGCTTCCTTATTTGCTTCTTTCTTCTTTTCTTAAGATCCTGACTTTGTACCCAAAAAGCGTGATGTTTGACTACTGGTTCGACCCCTTTTGACAGTTTCTTGAGTTTGACCTTGAGCTTGTGAATCTGTTTAGCTTGAGAAATGGTTTGCTTCTTGAGCCTCCTAACCTCTCTGTTCAAAGCATAGAGATCATAAGTCCTCCTCTCATCCAGAGTTTGTGACCACATCTGTGGGAGTATAATCATTTGGGATTGATTTTGAAATAATCAGCAGTAGACTTGAGTTTCAGCAGTACCTTAGAAGTCAGCAGTACCTTGTACTTCAGCAGTACCTTGTGAATTAGCAGTTCCTTGTACTTTAGCAGTACCTTGGGAAATACTAGCTTGAGCAGCACTTTGAGTAGGGGTACCTTGAGCATCCCTTGGATAACTTGCAGCCCTAGAAGGAGTACTCCCACTATGTGCTTCCTTTGTTGCTAATGCTAATACGACCTCTAACATATGTGGAGTCAAAGGTGTAATCTTACATGAGAACTTAGGATTATGCTTCCTCATAAAAGTAAAGGATCTTAGAGAAGAGGAACTGATGGGTATATAAATCCTAGTGGTCTGGTTACTCCCTCTAATTGCTTGTTCAAAAATAGTTGAATGAATCTAGGATACATGAGAAAAGGTTTACCATTGGCAATATGTCCTAGCATTCCCATTCAGAATCATCAAAGAAAAATTGATATTTGGTTGGTTGCTAATCCTACTAGCGCTGATGCTATGTTAGTCCCAAATTGTTCCCATGATGTACTCTTAGGACTTAGACAGTGAAGTAAAACATGAACTAAATACTTCCACTAAGGGCTAAAAAGAGGTTTAGAAAAAGTAAGTTGTGCCAAATTTCCCTCATAGCCTATGTCTCTGAGCGAGTCCCAAATAACTTGCTTTGAAAAGCAATCAACACCATCAGCATCGTCTAAGAGTAGATCAGCCCGAATGGTTTCCTCTGAAATCAAAATCCTTTTTCCAGCTACCATTGCTCGAATATGCGGCACCTCATTAATTACTCTTAGAGAAGCCGTAGCCCAAAATTGTTGAAGCCGTGGACCAATGAGATCAGGATCAACTAACAAAGAGTAGTTAATTGAGTATCCAGTGAGATAATCAATGATTTGATAAAAAATCACCTTTATGCGCAGTTCTTTCTCCACATAGGCAATCAATATTTATGCTTGTTACAGGTGCCGGATATGGCATTGATATGAAGTTGGATGTGCGTCGGAGGTTGTATTTAAAAAATTTGTGAATAAAAAGAAATGAAGTGAGAGAAAAATGCAATTCAGTTGAGCATTTATAGGTTGCGATGGGTAACAAAGAAAGTTACCATTGTAAATACGTCGTTTTCTCAAAAACGCGCGTTTGACCGTCCTTTTAATTGAACCGAAGTCTAGATCAGTACTTAGTTGTCTAAGCTGTTACTTTCTTAAGACGGAGCAGTACTTTGAGTTGTCTTTAAGCTGTACTTTCAACAAAAAAAAAACTTTGTACTCAAATTTGTCAATCACAACCCTGCAATTTTTCAAAAATCTCTTCAAATCATGAAAACCTTGAACAATCATTCATATCCTCCCCTTAAGCATAACCATAATGCTTCCAAAGATTCTTCATAACCAGAACAGTACTTCACATGAACACCAGTACTTTACATGTAGTCCTCCCCTCAAACGTAGCTATGGGTTCATCATACCAATGGTTACCACCAAAAAGTTAAATCTTGCCAAGTCAAAGCCTTTGGTGAGTAAATCTGCTACATTGTCTCTGTATTACCTTAACCTCATTAATGACGCCTCTGCTCATAACAATCTCGGATAAAGTGATGTCGAATCTGAATATGCTTAGTCTTTGAGTGAAGAACAGGATTCTTCACAATGCATATGGTACTCTCATTGTCTATATGGATTTCAGTGTTCATGAAGTTAAATCCATAATCTAGCAGTTGATTTTGCATCCAAAGTACCTGAGCACAACAACTTGCAGCTGCTACATATTCTGCCTCTGTAGATGATATAGCCATAATTGTTTGTTTCTTGCATTGCCAAGAGACCAGTCTTCTTCCAAGATATTGACATCTTCCTAAAGTTGATCGTCTATCATGATTGTCCCCAGTATAGTCACTGTCCGAAAAAGCTTCTAAATGAAAAGGAGAATCCTTAAGATACTATAAACCCAATTTTGGTTGATGTTTGAGATACCTAAAGATCCTTTTTACAGCATGCATGTGACAGACCTTTAGAGTGACTTGATATCTTGCACTAAAGACAATACCAGCAAACATTAATGTCTTGGTCGTTGAGCAGTTATAATTTACATGAGACAATCCATATATCTTAGAACTATAAGTATGGACATCAACTTCTTCACCCTCTTCATCTTTTCCTAAAGATTTATGAGCTTCAATTGGGGTAGATGTTGGCTTAATGGTTCTAAAGTCAAATTTGTTGAGAATGTCTTTCACATATTTGTCTTGACTTACAAAAAAATTCCAGCAGTTGTTTGCTTGACTTGATGCCCCGCAAAAGAAAGTGAGTTCACCCACATGGAAATATCTTGAATTCCTTTTGATAAGATCTTACAAAATCCTTCTCCATAGAAGATTTGGTATAGATCCACAAAAAAATGATATCATCTATATAAACCTTGTACAACTTGATATCTCTTCTATCCTTCTTAATAAAATAGAGTTTTATCAATAGCCACTCTCCTAATATCCATGTTCAAAAGATAAAGTGCGAAGTCTTTCATACATGCTATTGGGGCTCTTTGATGTAAGCCATAATGCTTTGACTACTCTGTGACCTTGTTTGGATAAGAAGGATCTTCAAAAACCTTGAGGCTCTGTTTGAACATACACTTCTTATGTGATGTGTGCACATATAAAAATGCACACACTTTTGAATCCATCTGATAGACAAGTAAAGCCATGAAAAGATGCAAATGCCAAAAAGAGTCTGATTGCTTCAATTCATGCAATTGGTGCAAAACATTCATCATAATCCACACCTTCCTCTTGTCTGTACCCTTGTGCAACTAGTCGTGCTTTGTTCTTGATAATAGTACCCCGTTTGTCCCGCTTGTTTCTAAAAATCTATTTAGTTCCAATCACTCTCTTGCACAATATGGTAAAGTACATAACTCCATTCCTCTTGTAGTTTGTATTGAAGCAGTTCTTCTTGCATCGCTTCAAACCCAAATTTACATATGCTAAAGGCTTGAGGACTTTCTTGGGTTTCTCTTGAGATAGGAAACAAGCAAACAAGCATGTCTGCTGATCTTTGTGGTTAGTTCTATTTTGCTTGTATATAAAGGACAGTAATGCTTGATGTTGGACAGAAGCACTTTCTTTAAGCTTTCTTCTTGTGAGAACCCCAGCAGTACTTTTGCCAATAATTTGACTCTGGGGATGATTCTTATGAATTCTAAGTGTAGGAGTAGAGCTGACATCACTGGTGTGATCCATGTTGGTGTAATCAGGCTCTCTATCTTCCTCATTGTCTGTATTTTCATCATCAAAAGAATTTGTAGAGAAAACACCATCTTTTGGAACATCATCATCAGAATCTGTAGGTGTATTACCAGTACTTTGAGAAGGTGTGTTAGCAGTACTTAGAGTGAAAGTACTGTCAACACACTCTTTTCCCTTTTCAAGTGCTATTTTCCTCTTTTCCTTTTCAAAAGCATTCCTTTGAGCATCATTATGAACTTTAGCAATAGATTCTTGATGCATCAAACTCACAAGCTCATCATGTAGAGCTTGTTCCTCAGAGGACAATGGAACTTCCTTGTCAGCAGTATATTCTTCAGAATGCTTATCCTGAACTGCAGCAATGCTTGGAATATGAACAACAAACTGCTGGTTATCTAAATCTCAACTTCTTCATAAGTTGATACTTTTCCTCCTGAATCAGCATAGTTTTCTTTCCTTACAGGTATGTAATTCATTGAAGGAGTTAGAAGTTCAAGATCAAACATCCAATCAGGACCTTTTCCTTTTTGATTCTCCTGATTTTCAAGACAACATTCACTTGCCCAATCGAGTATGGGCAAGATCAAACATCCAATCTTGACTTTCGTTTATTAAATGGTTAAAGGACAAAGCTAGGGCTCAACACGCCCGATCGAGTCAAAATTTATTCTCATTCTACCCATTCTAGGGTATTAAAGAATAAGTCAAGACATCCAAAGGCCTCATGAAACCGATGTTAGGAGAATCTGCCCATCAAAATCTCATATGGAGTCTTTCTCTGAGGTTTAGTCACCGACAACTCTGTTCAGCACATAACAATAGTCATTATGACTGCTTCAGCCCAAAATTGAATATGTAAAAGAGAGTCCCGCAGCATATGTTCAAGCAGCATCAATGAGAGTCCTATTCTTTCTTTCGCACCCGATTTTTGCGTGTGAGTCCTGCAATACTATATTCTCTCTTGATTCCTTTCTTGGCACAAAACTCATTCATTAAATGATTCTTGAACTCTGTTCCATGGTCACACCTGATGGTCTTCACTTTACGTCTAGCTTGTTTTTAAACCCACAATCAATCATGAAGCATATCATATGTCTCATCCTTGTAAGCCAAGAAAAACACCTAACTGAATTTACTACAGTCATCAGTGACCACCAAGCAGTACTTCTTCTCATTTACACTCTCTACTAAAACAGGTCCAAACAGATCCATATGAAGCAATTCAAGAGGTTCTCTGATTGTTCTTTCTTCAATCTTCTTGCAAGAAGCCCTGTGCTGTTTACCCTTTCTACATGCTAGACATGAATGATCAAGCTTGAATGTCTTGGAAGGTAAACCTCTAAACCAGATGCCTTAACAACTTGTGGATATTCTTGAAGTTGACATGCCAATCTCTGTGCCAAAAGACCTTCATCCTTGTGCCTTTGCAACCAAACAATTCCTCCAGAGGGAATAATATTCTT
This sequence comes from Tanacetum coccineum, assembly GCA_026074375.1. NCBI lineage: Eukaryota > Viridiplantae > Streptophyta > Magnoliopsida > Asterales > Asteraceae > Tanacetum > Tanacetum coccineum. Next base: position 40,982 of record BQNB010049237.1, read on the forward strand.
TAGATCCAGGCTGTATACATCATTCTTTCTAGGAGCTCGAAGTATCACCAGGTCTTCATCAACAAACTTAAACTTTGGAGATAAGATAAGACACTCCTTGTCAGTGAAGAGGACATTGTGCTTCTTATCACAGATTTGAGAAACAGAAAGGAGATTGAACTTAAGCTCCTCCACATAGCTGACTTTCTCAAAGTCTATGCAAGATGTCTTGATGGTTCCTTTTCCTGAGATTCTTCCTCCTTTAGAGTCATTTCCAAAAGCCACATAACCACCCTTGAACTCTTTAAAATCAGACAGCTTGTCCTTGTCTCCTGTCATAACCGTTTAAATAACTGTTATACTGTCATACTTCCAGAGCATCCACTGTCAATAATAGCATAGTCTTTGAGATCTTCTTCTGGATTGCCCTGTACAAACATGTTAAAGAATTAGATTCTTTTAGGGACCCAAGTCATAACTGACTTGGATACCCCTAATGGAGTTACATACTCAAATTGCTTGAGTGTGTAAGATCCATTATCCCTATTCACAGAATCTAGATAAGCTCCTTTTGGTCTCCATGTTTGATGTATCATGGCACTCTCTTTGACAGTTTGTGGAAGTACTGCTTGTGATCCAACAGTACTTCCTTTCTTTACCCAGATAGATTTCACAATTTTCTTGGGTCTTTGTGGTCTGTGAGGAGTCCTTGTGGTAGAAGACCTTGTATTATCCATCCTTGGATAATAAGGTCTACCAGTACTTTGTGAAAGTACTGCGTGTGATACTTTTGGTCTAGCAGTACCTTGATAAAACACATTAGCAGTACTTTTTGAAGGTACTGTTTGTGTCTTACTTGGTCTTGCAGTACTTTTCAACCCTTCCCTTGTAAGTACTGCTGATGGGATAAAAGACCTCCTTTGGTTAGGGTACCTAGAGTTTCTTGAGAAATTACTATGTCTCACCCTTTGGATGTTGTTCCATACTGGTCTTTTGTTCCTTGTACCCCGTGTTCCTTTAGGTTTATGAGTGTGGGTTTGTTTGAAGGTTGTAGGAACCCGATTTAACACTTCATAACACAACCCGAACCAAAGAAACTAGAGAGAGATAGAGACGAAAATGAGAGAGAGGAGAGAGAGTTGAGAGAGAATAAGAAAAAGAATTTTTAGATATTATGAAAA
>BQNB010049238.1:8019-42141 GCA_026074375.1 Tanacetum coccineum
ATGACATTTTATACCCCCCAACTTATTTTATACAGAATATATTAAATATAATAACATGTCTAAAACAGACCCCATAGTTTCAGAAATTACAAAACAAGTCCTTATACTTTTAAATAGCAAATCGGATAACAATTAAATCACTAAAACCCTAATTAAATTTTTCCCAATCACAACCACAATTATTTCCCAATCATTGGCATTAAATACACCTGTAAAAAAATATCAAAACCCTAACCCTAATTTTATTCTTTCCTTTTTCCTTATTTTCGAAATCGGCAAACCAAGTTAAATCCCAAATAAATATTTAGAATCTTTTATAAATTTTTCCAACAATTGATCTGAGTTATATATGATATGAAAAACCATATAAAAATATAAAATCAAATGTACAAATAGTTTTTAAGCCGATTTCATAATTAACTAAAAATTAGGGTTTCTAATATGTTTTAATTATTTCGAGCAATATAAAATGCATGAACATTTTTCCCAGGTATAATATGGATTATAATGATGATAAATGAGATACAAAAATACCTTTGATGATTCTTGATGATTTAATGAATTATTGCTATTCGGTTGCTTAATTCGAACCCAAAACAATACCACGATCGAACCAAGCTTTAAAAAATCTTCCCACTATTTTTACCACAATCCTTGACCTTCAAAACACCCAAGAAAAATCGTGCTTGCCTTGGAAAAATGTTATGCCGCCTCGTTTAGATTTTAGGGTTTTCGGGATTATTTGTTTTAGGGATTAATCCAAATAAAATGTATAAAAGAGTTATAATAGGAATTAGGCCGAGTTTAGGGGCTTACAAAATGAGTTTAAATCAGATTATAATACTTGCCAATTTATTTTGTATTTATCCTATTTTATTTAGCTTAATTTGTATTATATAAATAATTAAATATACTTAATTATTTCGGCATAATATAAATATTTATTTTTCTTACATAATATAAAGTATGTTGGTCTTACATAATTTCATAATTGCCATATTTTGCATACTTATAATTTCTAACCTTTAAATGAATTTTATTTAAGCTTTTATGAAATTTTCTTGTATTAGGGGTATTTTGGTAATTTTATACTTGATGAGATTTTTAGGTTTTATAATCATATTCTTAACTTGTAATCAATTTGTCAAAATCATCTTCATATGAACAATCCAAGTTTTATGAACTAATCCAAACAAGTGTTGTCTTTTACTTATTGAATTATTTTCGTGCTCTTATTTGTTGCTTTTTTTTGTATCTTGGCTAGTGACATCCATTTTACCAATTTCGTATTGCTTATTACTTAGATTCTTCACAATTGAAAACACCCAAATCCTAGTGAACGGCCTCGGCTTACCATACAAAACTAAGTACATACGAAAGGGTCATACTTGCATGTGTGTTCTTAGCTTTATCCGGTAAATCATGTTATAAATTTAAAACTAGTAGTCGCGAGACACATCACATCATCTTGAGCTGGGTGATCATTTTGATCATTTTCATCAGCTTGATCATTTTGATCAGATGAACCATCAATTTCAGTAACAATAGGTTCAGGTTTTTCATAGGGTTCTATGAAAGAAACAACATTGCTATTTTATTGATACCTTTAAGAAGGTTCATATAGATGAAGATATTCATCAGGTGGGTATCTTTCAGATTCAGCAATGGTGATGTTGTTATCTGAAGGTTTTGTAAATTTGATAGCATCAGTTCTTTCATTAAATATTATGCGATAGGTTTCTTCATTTTGTTGTCTTCTGGTGCTGAAGACTCTGAAGGCTTTGGAAACAAGAGAGTATCCAAGGAAATAACCATCATCAGCTTTTTCATAAAACTTACCTAAATAATCTTTCTAATTGTGGATGTAAACTGGACATCCAAAGACATAAAGGAGGTCAATGTTTGGAATTCTCCAATGAAAAATTTCATAGGGAGTTTTGAGATGTCTTTTAACAATAGTGGACCTATTTTGAGTGTAGCATGCAGTGGCTACAGCTTCAGTCCAACATTGTTTTGAAAAGACAGATCCAAAAAGCCTTGTTCTTGCAGATTCTATGAGACATCTGTTTTTCTTTTCAGCAACACCATTTTGTTTAGGTGTGTAAGGAGAGGAAAAGTTTTGTGAAATTCCTTTATCATTACAGAAGTTGACAAGAATGCTATTTTTGAATTCAGTACCATTGTCAGTTCTGAGTTGTTTTTGATTTTCAACTCTTTTGATAAAAGACATAATGGTTTTAGGTACATGACTTTTCTTTTTTAGAAAGTATACACAAGTGTACCTTGAGTCCTCATCAACAATGACAAGAGTCTCTAACGGTTGCAATAGCCACTTGCACGATGGCTCGTTTGTTCATTCTTAACATGCTGACAGATTAAACACTTTGACACAAACGTAGCACAGCGCGCTTTATTACACTCCACCAAAAGTGTTGCTTGAGTTCGTCTGGGTACATCTTCGTCGGACTGGATGGATTGAAAATGGTAGAACTAATGGGCCTCAGTCATCAAGGCTTCTCGAAGTGTTAGGATCTCTGGTACGCATAATTATTTTAATACCCTACCTTAAAATGCCATCGTATCAACGCGAAACTCGTTGCTGATCAATATTCATTTTGAATAAATTGCCCGATTTCTCCGTCATCCTTTGAGCTGTCTTGATCTGTGAAGATTGGTTAGGTCAACCTGCAGACTAGCCCGAAACCACTCTGTCCACGAACACTTAATTCGATATCCAATGCGCAAGGTCCACGGAATATCCCTTCTTCACTTTGATACACGCTATCATTTACCGACTTTTCCCTACTCAAAGCATCAGCCACCACATTTGCTTTACCCAGATGGTACTGAATGGTTTGTGTCATAATCCTTTTATAAACTCCAACCAACGCTCTGTTCTAATAATTTAATGTTCGTGCGTGAAGATATATTTAGGCTCTTATGATCGGTTAAAATATCACACGACTCGCTAAAGTAGTGTCTCCAAATTTTGATGAGCTGGAGCGGAAGAAACGAGGGTGATTCCAGATTCATGAGTAGGATAGTTCACCTCATAGGGTTTAGTTGTCGTGAGGATAGGCAATCACTTTCCCATGCTGCATGAGTAAACACCAAAGACCCTCTTAGAAAGGCATTCACTGTAAAATCTAAATCCACCTGAAACAGAAGGAAGAGTAAGGAATAGGCGAGGAAACCAAATGCTGCTTAAGCTCTTCAAAGCTCTTTTCTCGCTCTTCATTCCTTTACAAACTTCTCACCTTTTGATAAGCTGGTTTTAAGGGTAAGGCTATCGTGAGAAACCTCTACGTATCTGCGGTTTAATAACCTGCTAGAATCCAAAAAACTCTCGTACTTCGTCACAGACGTCGGTCTTGGCATTGGTGATAGCCTCAAACCTTTCGCGGATCCATAGTAATTCCTTTGCATGAAACAATGTGACCCCAGAAATGCCCCCCGACTCAACCAACATTCGCACTTTGAAAATTGGCATATAATTTCTCCTGTCGTAAATCTGTTGAACAGTGCGGAGATGCTCTCGTGTTCCTTTTAGACTTAGGAGAAGACCAGAATATCATCAATGAACACAATGACGAATTGTCCAAGAATTCATGAAAAAACTCGGTTCATCAGGTCATAACATATAGCTGGGGGGAGCATTCGTGAGACCAAAAGGCAAATAACCAAGAATTCTATAATGACCATAACGTGTGCGGAAAGTAGTCTTGGATATGTTTTCCTGCTTTTCCCTCGCAACTGATGGTAAACCTGATCGTAAATCAATCTTGGAAAATGTTTAGCGCCCTGAAGCTGATCAAAATAAATCATCGATAGTGAAGGAGGGATAACGATTACGAACTGGTGATCTTGTTCAATTTCTATGATTAGTCGATACATAATCTCATGTACCGTCTTCTTCTGGACAAACAGAACGGTGACCCCATTGGCTATAACACTCGGGCGTAATAAAACCTCGCTCCAACAACTCCTGTAAACTGATCCTTTAACTCTTTTAACTCAATCGGTGCCATGCGATAAGGAGCTTTGGAGATTGGCCCTCGCTCCGGGGGATTAAAAGCTCAAGTTTAATCAACATCGCGTACTAGGCGGTATTCCTGGGTGTTCTTCCGGAAATTACGTCTTTGAAATTCGGAAACAATCGGCTGATCATGAATAGAAGAAACGTCAAAAGTCGTGTCATGAATGGTAGCCAGAAAACCTTCACAGCCATGCGATAGTAAGGTACGTGCTTTTAAAGCGGAAATGATCTTCATAGGTTTTCCCGGTAAGGAACCATGATAAATAAATTCAGGAGCATGAATATCGCCGAATATAATATACACGACGGGAATGAACAGTCAATCATAGCATGGTGTACTGCTAACAGTCTATACCAGAATTTATGTCAAAATTCAACTATATCCAAGGGAAGTGCATTAACTGAACGAATCTTGTCATCAAACTGTAGAGGAAGATCTCTATATACATGGGTAATACGTGCGGAGTCTTTCATGGGCGTGGATATACATAATACATGATCAAGTAATATAGGTGTCATAGTAAAACATGAGGCAAACTTGGTAGATATCACAGAATGTGTCGCACCCGTATCAAATAAAACAAACACTGCACTGTGAATATAAATATTGCACCAGTGATGGTACCTGAAGTATTGGCGGCCCTGTTCCTGAGTAAGTGCAATGACACGGCTGATGGCGTGCCTGGCTTATTGTCCAGCATGAACAGTACGAACTTAGCACAGTGTTCTTCTTGCTGTCAGCTGAAGATGACCAGCCTGGCCACATTTGAAGCAAGTACCAGCAGCACGACGACACTCTCTGGGCTGTCTACGTCACATGTGGTGCAAACGGTGAGTAAACCTCCGAGGGTACCTGGATCTGCTCGGGAGTGATTCAATGATAGATCGTGAGACATGAACTTTGAGACATATAGAGAATAAACTTGTTATTTCAATGATTTTACCCAAGTTGGTAGATCGTGGATTGCTGAACTCTGTTCCTTTGGGTCGCGTCTAGCACCAGAATTCCTAGCTTACCATGATGGGATGTTAGATCATCTCATATAACAGATAAAGCTGATAACGATTAAGATTTGATCCTGTTTTTGTCACGAGATTGTGAAGCGTAGCGCGGGAGAGCGCGACTCGCTCTGCGCGGCGCTCTCACGGTATTTCCCACCCCCCTCCGCCTGTACCGAGGAGAGAGATATAGAGAGATATCTGGTATAGAGAGAGTAATGATCATGACCCCCGGTAACTATCTGCTGATGTGGCGAATGATTCGGTTCCACTCTTATGCCTGGAGAATAGTTTGAACAGGTACATATTATTACAGGGATAAGGAGGTTTAAAACATAAAAACAAGGTCCGTAAAGATTTGATTACTGAAGGTTTACCTCTTGTCTGAACGTTCGGACCTATCATAGTCATCCCTGTCACGAAGGATTTCTAAGTTGCGTGCAACATCCGCAACCTGAGCAACATCTTGTAAATGTATACAATGAATGTCGAGGATTGACTTATGAAGACCCCACAAAAGTTCTTCGCCTGTTTTCTGCAGTGCAGCAGCCTGTCCAAGGAAAACCCGCTAGGCGGAGGAGGTAACTGCATGTACTCAGTACTATTTTCTCAGCCCTTTGGCGGATGATGGTACTCTCTCTTTCAAGCCTCTTGCTCGGCTCGAGGGAAAAAACTGAAAGTAAGAACAGCTCTTTGAGCTGCCCAAATCAAAGTAAGGGACCCAGATCTCTCCTTTTGGCTGCTTATAGGCCTTCCACCAAGCCCAAGCAGTCACCTCTCAACTTATACACTGCCAATCTGGTTTTAAAAGCATCATTACATATCCGTTCAGTCGAAGATCTTCTCCATATGGGAGATCCAATTCTCAGCATCAACAGGGTGCTACTGAACTTCTAGAAACGAACGGGTGTTGGTTTACTGCTCTATTGAAGCGCTCAAGCCAAGTATGAATAGTGACTGGTGGAGGATTACTACCCGAAGCTACAGCACCAGTGCGGTACTCTTCGCGAACCTGCTCGCGAATCTGTGGGAGCATGGCATCCACGGCTGCCTGAACGGCAGCCTAGCCGAGTTCAGATCGGTCACGAGTGTTCACATCTGCTTTGCAAATGGGTATTATGAATTTAATCGGTTAAATAGGTCAAACGTGACAGAAGTAAACGTCGATTCTGAAGGAACCAGAAATGTTACCCAATCCTCACAGGTCAAGTTTTAGAGCCTACATGCGAAACCTTTAGCTCTGATACCATAATTGATAACGAACCCACTCCGGAAAGGAGGCCGAAACGTCATGATCATGGTGTCATTATCAAAAGCATAATAAAGGCTTTACAGCATAAATGAGAACATAGGACAAGGTGGATAAGCCTAGAATCAAACATCGGTCTCAATTATGAGATTCAACGATGAATAACGTTTTAAGAAGTCTAAAGGGACGAAACTGTGTCCAATACTAGTATACACACAAAAGTCTGCGATATAAAGAAAGAAGCTTAATAGGTCACTTCCTAAGCACAGCTCTCTCATGCCCAATCTCCTCTAGATACTGCCGTATAAGAAAGAGAAAGAAAATACGGCTGAGCATAACGCTCAGTGAACGGATATAATAACAATGTAATTAATAAGTATGAATCCTGGATAGTAAATACAACGTAGCGGAAAGATCAAAAGTGTCATGAGGAAACCTGGAGAATGCGTCATGAAGAATAGGAAATAAACATGTAAAGCTTCGGTTAATACGAAGTAAGATGTCATGAAATATCATGGATAGTATAAACATAATTAATAAGGAAAGCCCACGAGCTCATATAATCATACATGTCATAATTATCCATGTCGTGAATACTGCTTATTAATAGAGGGGCTGCCTAACATGTAATAGAGGGTGTGACCTTTATAATAATATGGGTGAGGGATCAGCTCCAATGTGATGGGATGTGAGCACACACCAAACCAATCACAATGATACGTGTAAACATTTGAACTAGGATGCACCCATACGCCCCTGATAATAATGGCAACATGAAATATATCTGGTAACATGAAAAGGGCCCGCCGCGTGACATATCACTCTCAACGCGAAAAGAGTCGTGACACAGGAGCTATGTGTCACGGGTCATGGAACCTCCATGACTAGGTGTGTATGTCATGTAATCATCGGTCTATGCGTATATATGCTCGTGGAATCAGAATAAGGTCTTGAAAATCAAACATGTAAAGGATCATGGCAAAAGTAATAAAAATGGGGAGGGAAGCATAGCGTTCTGGAGGATGAATCATGAAAAGAAATGAATGTCCTTACTTGAAAGGACGGTATTAGCCGTACTTAGTCCTAGCAGTAACGGTATGAGTATGGATAAGAAGATGGAAGCTACTCTGCTTTAATGCGATCTACATGTTTTAAAGGACATATATAGTTGCTTTGTCATGATTAAGGTTACTTTCCATTTTTTTGTAATTTCTATTTTTAGTAACTTTCTCATTTTTTGTAACTTTCTATAATTAGCATGATTCTTGTTAGTACGTTCAATGATTAAATATTCCATGATTTAGTATGTTTTATGATAGTATTGATGTTATATTAGCGTATTTCAAAAATAGCAGCTTCTAATTATAGTAAGTTTTCAAAAATAGACTTTTCCTTAATTAAACTGACACATAAATGATTAACTTTTCTGATTTAAGTTAATTAAACTTTCCAAAAATAGAGTTTCTACAAATAGACTTTCCAAAATTAGCAGGTTTCGATATATGTAAGTTTCCAATAAATAGCATGTTTCTATAAATAGCAGAATGGTTTCTTATAAATAGTAGATTTACCATAAATAATATCAAAATGCATTTTCTACCCCAACTTATTTTTCTCAGTCATTACAAATATAATTACATGTTAATCAGACCCATGTTTCAAAAAATTAAAAACATGACGCTTATACTCTTTTATATCAACAATTCGGTACAATTTAATTCACAAAACCCTAATCAAATTTTTCCCCAATCCACAAACACAATTATTTCCAAGAATTGCATTAATTTCACTGGACAAAATTAACAAACCAACCCTAATTCATTTGAACCATTTTCTTTCCTTTTTCCCTTATTTTCGAAATCGGTAAACAAAAATAAATCTCAATAATTATTTGATAACATTTTAAGTTTTTTTCCAACAGTTTTATCTGAGTTATATGGGAGATATAAGAAACACCTAGAAAAATATAAATCGGATGTTAAATGGTTTTTATGCTGTATTTCATAATGAACTAAAAATTAGGTTTCGAATATGATTTGATTTATTAAATCAAACTAAAATGCCAATGCACATTTTTCTTATCATAGATCAACTTATAGGATGAAAATGTGAGTTGTAAAATACATTGGATGATCTTAGTGATTTATTGATTTATGAACCCGGTTGCTTATTCGAACCCAAAACCAATACCAAAATCGAACAAAGCCTTATAAAATCTTCCCACTATTTTTCCCACACTCCTTAGCCTTCAAATGATCTTAGAAAAATCGCACAAGTCCTGTAAATTTTCTTTGGTGGCCGCCACTTTGGGAGAGAGTGGGGGTGATGTAGTGAGAGCGTGATGGACCTTTGTGTGATAGACGCGTCTAAGTGGTCCCGTACGCTGCCATCGCGATAGGTCGCTGTGTGTGTGAAGAGTATCTTATTGATATGTCGAGATAGGGTTTGTCGAGCGAGAGTTTGTGTGTGGGGCTAAGCATCGATAAGAAGCTTGGGTCTTAGTTCGCGCGAATCATAGCTACTTTGTGTTGGTGAAGTTATGCATTTGGAGTGCTAATGTTAATTCGTGTCGCGACTGGAAGAGTTTAGGATCTTGTTGAGTTTGCCTCATTCTGTGTGAGAGATGAGGTGCGTGTCGTTGATGTTGTGTAGGAGAGGGAGAGTAAGGGATGTGTTGGAGAGAGTGTAGTCTCGCAGATAGTCTCAGAGAGAGCTCCAAGTTCTATTGCTATTGGGCTTTCTGAGAGTGACTCTCATATATAATATATTATATAATTTTAATTATTTTCTCTGTATAACATAAAGTATTTTTGGATACCTACAAAATTTCATAATTGCCATATATTGTTATTTTATAATTTTAACATTTAAATGAATTTTATTTAAGCTTTTTTTATTTGGAATTTTCTTGCATTAGGGCCATTTTGGTCATTTTACTTTATTGAGATGTTTAGGTTATACACCAACATAACAAAACCTTGTTGTTTTATGGCTCTAAAACATATAAAAAAAAAAAAAAAAATAAAAATAAAAAAAAAAAAAAAAAAAAAAAAAAAAATAAAAACCGCGTCGCTTACATTATTTTCTAAACACTTAGCTAGATGGTCGGAGGTCATAATCTTAGCTGGAAACAATTCACCATATCACCAATGTATTTTAAGGCCTTCCTAAATTATAAACAACCCACACATAATACACCTGCCAAAATATATACATCATTTGGATCTACACACTTTACTCAACGATTAGAAGGACATGGACTCTGATTCTAATGTAACAAAATGTTACATATAGACTAACTAGACTACACAATAAACTTAGGATCTTGAAGATGACCAAAGTTATTTCCTTGACTTGATGAAAGAGGAAGGATAGAAGATTTGTCGATTTAAACAAAGATTAACAAGTTAAATGATCAAAGGTTTAGAGAGATTTAGTGATATCTAGAGGGAGAAAGAACTGAAAGAAATTCGTGCAAAAGGGTTATGAAAATAGTTGGAGGTGACCCACTATTTATAGGAGCTGAAAGCTGACAGTCTGGCAACGGCGGTCCCGGCGGTCCCTTATATATAAGGGGGCCGCCAGGCCTATAAGGGGGCCGCCGCCTAGACTCCGCTCCCTTTTTTGTCTTTTTGTGGGGAAGGTTGTATCTGGTATAGAAGCTTCTATTTTGGGGGGAAAACCAGATTTCAAATTTTATATTTAAATAAAACATTTCTTTTATTAAAAAGTATTTTGTGTTTATTTATTTTTGTGAAAAATACTTTTGTAGAAATGTAATGGTTAAGAAAAAAATATTTTTCTTTGATCATCCTACAAGTTTAATTTGTTTGTACATACCTTATGTGATTTACATCGGGTGCAAACAAATGTCAGTGTTGATGCAGACTTGAGACATCGAGTGTTGTTGATGCATGTATGCATTGATGATTTATGATTACGAGTAACTTGCGTACTTTACGTTATGTATTACAAGTTACATGTTTGTCATCACCAAAACATAAGAGGATCATATAGATTAAATATCGTAATATTTGCACTAACAATCTCCCCCTTTTGATGATGACAAACTATGTAAACTATAACACATAGTAAAGTTTAAAAGTTATACTTGTTTACACTCCATTCTCCCCCTTTTGTCGAAGCAAAAAGGTATTATGCGGATAATGGTTGAAGCACATGGGTTAGAGGCTTGAGAAGAAGACATGAGAAGAGGTATGTGCTCAGGGTGTATACGTTTGAGGAATGAGAAGAAGGTAGGTGCTCCGAGTATATAGGTTTGAGGAGAGGACATGAAAAATAAAGGTGAAGGTGATTGTGTGGTTCTTGGATAGTTTAGAAAAGGCCATGAGAGGTGAGTAGTAGGCAAGAAAAGAGGGTAGGAACTTCGAGTGTATAGGTTGAAGGAATAAGAAAAAGGTAGGTGATCCAAGTATATTAGTTGGAGGAATGAGAAGACAACATGAGAAATAAGGTTGAGGTGGTTTTGTGTTTCTTGTGTGTCCATAACAGAAGCCAGAAAACCTTGGCACCCATGAGAAATCAAGGTACGTGCCTTCATAGCAGAGATGAGCTTAACGGACTTAAGCGGTGAGGAACCGTGATAAACAAATTCAGGTTGACAAACGTTACCAAAGATCACAGTCCTAGCATAGCAGTCAATGGTAGCTCTATGAGAAGCCAACCAATCCATGCCAAGAATCACATCAAAGTCGAGCATATGGATAGGAAGTAAATTCGCAGGACGAATACGATCATCAAAACGTAAAGGGCAGTTAACATCAAAACGTAGAGGGCAGAAAACGATTAGCAAACGAAAACAAGATAGGTTACGGAAGAGAGTTACGCAGAAGGAACCTAATGTCTACCCAATCCTCACAGGTCATAGCCTAAGCTCTAAGGTCATAAGACCTCGTCATGATTAACCTGGCTCTGATACCATAAATTGTAACGCCCCGACCCGAAAGGGTAGAAGTATTACAAATATGGTGTGACATCAAAAGCATTCATAATCATAACACAAGCATAAACAGCGGAAGTCTTAAATAAATAACCAAGGAAAATAAGTCAACACGACTTAAGGTACATAAGTTCTCAAAGGACAGACATATTCAAACGAAATAGCAAATGTCTTGAAAAGAAACAATTCATATATCAAAACTAAGATCTCTAGGGTAAGTCCACACTCAGCACTCATAATCCGAAATCAACCCCAGCTCCTAGCTTAGATACCTGCCGCAGGAAAAGAAAGTGCGGCTGAGCTTACAAAGCCCAGTGAACAGATATATATAATCGAATGCAAAAGATAACGGAAATCAAAGGATACGATACAAGGTATAAAGGATATCACAAGACATGATCAAAGGAATACAAATATAAGGTAAGACAAATCAGAAGTCAATTCATAGTGTAAGGTAAGATGAATCAGAAAATCAAATTAAGTCCAATTACCAAGCCCAAACAAATCATATCATAGTAACCATGGAGTAGCTAGCTCCAAATGTGAAGAAGTGGTTGCAGCCCAAAACATCAGTCACCAAATATCAAATAATTATAAATAGTCATAATCCATCGAATACAAAACAATCTAGGATGCATCCCATACCCCCATAAACAAATAATAATCCTACATAATGGAGCGCATATAATATCAAATGGGGGGACGGCGTGAGAAATCACTCACTCACACATGAGTCATGCCAAAGGTGCATCAATGACACGGCCATGTTACCTTCATGGCTAGGAAACAAATAGTGGCTTGGTTCTCAAACTGAAGGGTTCAAAGCAAAGTCATATCAAAGTTCATTTCAAAGGAATCATAGTAAAGGTTCAATGCCAAAGGTTCAAATATCAAAGGTTCAAATATCAAAGGTAGCATAGCAGGGTTCAAATGGAACATAATGACAGATCATATAAGAGAACCAAAATAAAAGGCTCAGAGCAAATGTAGCAAATCACATAAGAAATCAAAGATAGAGAGGAATATGTCATGAGAAACCTTAACGATAAGGTCAGAATATCTGTACCAATAACGGAACGAACGAAGCAACGCATAAATCATAATAATGGTGAGGCGTAGGTAATTAAGACTATCCGTACCCTATACCAAGCAAAGCAATAATCAAAGAAAACACCACAGGAAATCAAACTCACTCCCTCTTGAACCAACCTAAAGAAATGATAATTCGAAATACAAACCATTCATTTAAGTTATCCTTTCTATTTTTAGTAACTTTCACATTATTATGTAAACTTTATTTCCAAAATATAGTAACTATCCATTTAGTAACTTTCCATTTTTAGTAACTTTCCATTTTTAGTAACTTTCCATTTTTAGTAACTTTCCATTTTTAGTAAGTTTCCAAAATTAGTAATATTCATCATTTGAGATTCTATTGAGCATTTTGAATAGCTTAAGGACTTAATATGCCAACCTTACAAGTTTAGGGTTAAATATGACAACTTTCCATATTTTATGGGATAATTAATATTCAAAATCAATAAACAATTTTTCAAGGTTAAAAGGTAAATATCAAAGTTACAACATTTTAATTCAGATTATTGAGCCTTCTATTCCATGTATTTACAAGTCAAACCCTTAATTTTAACATAGATTTACATATTTAAGTCCTTTTGGTTTATTAATTAATCAAACATTTTTACTTAATTATCCATAATTCAAAAACAAGCCCTTATAGATTCAAATATGATAAAAACATACTTTATACAGTTAAATACTAACCAAAGCCTTCACTATTCAGAATTTACAATTTCTATTCCCCTCTATTTTAATTAATTAATTTCTAATTACTTATTATATGTAAATAACCATTTTAATCCAAAATAATATCAATATGACATTTTATACCCCCCAACTTATTTATAACATATTATAATAAATATAATAACAATGTCTAAAACAAGACCCCATAAGTTATCAGAATTTTACAAACAAGTCCTTATTACTTTAAAAATCAAAATCGGCTAACTATAAATCACTAAAACCCTATTAATTTTTCCCAATCACAACCTACAATTATTACCCAATCATAATAAGCATCATTTATTAAACACTGTTAAAATTATTAAAACCCCAAACCCTAATTCCATATTCTAATCCTTGTTCTTTCCTTTTCTTCTTTATTCAAAAATCGGCAAACAAAGGAAAATCCTAAACAATTATTTCAATCTTTCTTAAATTTTTTTCCAACATATTCTGAGTTTAATAATATGATATGAACAACCCTATAAAAATATAAAATCAATTTTACAAATAGTTTTTAAGCCGATTTCATAATTAACTAAAAATTAGGGTTTCTAATATGTTTTAATTATTTCGAGCAATATAAAATGCATGAACATTTTTCCCATGCATAGATCGAATTAATATGATGAAAAGTGAGTTATAAAAATACCTTTGATGATCCTTGATAATTTTATGAATTTATAGAATTCGGTTGCTTATTCGAACCCAAAACCAATACCAAAATCGAACAAAGCCTTATAAAATCTTCCCACTATTTTTCCCACAATCCTTGACCTTCAAATCACCTTAGAAAAATAGCCCAAGCCCTGGAAAAATTCTTTATGCCGCCTCTTTTATTTCTTTAGGGTTTCAGGATTTTTGTTTTTATGATTTAGCAAATGAAAAGTATAAAAGATATACTTAGAACATTTTTGGCCGAGTTTTAGGGCTTACAAAATGAGTTTAAATCAGATTATAAGACTTGCCAATTTATTTTGTATTTATCCTATTTTATTTAGCTTAATTTGTATTATATAAATAATTAAATATACATATTTTCGGCAATAAATAAATATACATAATATTAATTATTTTTCTTGTATAACATAATGTATTTTAATCTTACAAAAATTTCATAATTGCCATATTTTGTATTTTCATAATTTCTATAATTAGAATGAAATTTATTTAAGCTTTTATGGATTTTCTTGAATTAGGGGTATTTTGGTAATTTTACTCTTGTTGAGATTTTTAGGTTTTACAGTTCCAATCCTCAATGATAACTTTATCTCTATTAACCGATTCATAGATTGTCTTAGGTTTTTAAGTATTTGCTTCATTTGTATTACCTACAGTCTCACTTGTTTTAGTATTAAGATTAGTTATTTTTGACTTAATTATTTTCTTCCTAATGGAATATTCATCTAAACCTGCAAATAATATGTCAGCTCTTGGGGTTAAGAAGTTCCATGTTATAGGAGGGGGAACAACATGACTGCACGGTTTGGTTGGTGACTACAATCAATTCAAGGCACTTTAACCCACACAAGCAAATTAACAAAAGATAAAAGAGCGGTTGAGCCAAATATAAGAAAACTGTATTAACCATTATTAATCTGATTAGAAAGTTGGTTTGTTTATTAAGTGCAATGATTTCTTCTCTCGCGACTGCGGCTTAACCAGCTCCAACTCTTAAGACTTAGGCTTTACATCATCCTAAGACCTAGACACATTAATTCTGTCACAATTAAAGCAGCTGCATAAAGCATCCTTATTCGCTGATTATAATCTATCTTAGGGATTAAAGCAATGGTGATCTTGTTAAACCCTAGCTCATTGAGACTGTACCCATTTACCGCTTAATGGCGATTTATACACTATTAGTCCACTTGGCTAACTATCCAGTAGAATCAGAACGTTATTTGTTGAATTATCCAGGTTCACTATCTAGTCAACATGATCAATAAACCATTGGCAATATCCAATTAACTAGTTAAGCCCGAAGCGTATCCAACACATATTAACATGACAATATTAGTGATCCTATCAGATTCTAGATGTATAATCACTAAATTGAAGAGCTATCCCAGACTCTAGATTGACTTTGCGTCCTTATCACCAATCCAGTTGAAATGATAGTCGCATACAAAAGCGCGTAAACAGAGCATAATTGATAAACCATAAACAAGCATTCAAACGATAAATCGAAGAAAATCAAGATATAAACAATACCCAGACCATCAGATACTTCATTAAGTAATGTCTAATACCCGAAAGGGATTAAGACTTTAAAACATCATAATAAATACAAAAGCATTATTCTAGCCAAGTAAACTAACCGAGTTAACGAATGATAACCAAAAACTTAAACGATTCACTAAAGATATATGAATTACACTATGAATCTCTACAGGAATTGATTAAAGCATCTGTTCGAGAACCATCTTCGCTCTATTTCTCCTCTGCAAATCGACTTTTGTATATGTTCTTAGATATCAGAAAATGATTAACACACTTAAAACTCGTTTTGAGTTATTCCTATTTATAACTGTTTGGATTGGCTCTCAATACGGACGTATCCACGGGATTGAGACATTGCGTATTGGAGTTTCTTCTTGATTAGGACCATATATGATATCCTTCCAGAAGTACTCACATACTATATCTTCAATACGCGTATTGACTTCTCTCGATACGCGTATTGATCTTCTTTCCTTTATGGGTATTTGGTGAGTGCAGACACGAATAAGAGCGGATATCTTCCATGATGGATAAGGCGTATTGGCTTTAAGAATAAGTAATCTGCAAAATATCCTTCATTTAAAAGCTTCAGAATGTGTTACGCCAGTTTGCTAATATTCACCAAGTACCGACCATAATTACTGCAATTCTTAAATAATAAAAACGATTTAAGTCTAATCAATTTCTTTGTCTAAACTATACAGAAATGAGTTTAGAATAACATAGGTTATAAAATATGCTAAAAATATGACGTTATATCTTGATGGTCCCATCATTACTTGTAAAAGGTGCATGCCTAGAAGGTTTTGATATAGGTATTTGGAAGATGATTATGTCCATCAATGAGCTTTTCTCTTACTTGGAACGATGGAGGTGCTTGCGGTTGACTTTTGGTTACGTCACCATAGTTGGAGTGAGAGGTGAGAGTGTGTGCATGAAGCAACACAGCAACATGTGGATTGATATTTAGCCCTAAAAAAATTATTTTTTGACTACTCCAGAATTACATTTATCATTTATAAGTCCAGTACCGGAGTTATTTTAGCTAGTCCAATGCCGCGACTATAAATATAACACCCCTCCATACATATTCAATGCGAGGGGGTGAAGCACACTGTTGTAAAGGTGAAGAATTGATGTGTGTCTTTCTCTCAAGACACACACATCTTCCCATCTTAATATCCTTTCTCTCTAATAAACAAAGCGCTCAATTTTCCTTTCACTTTACCCATGCCTCCCAAGGGGATCAGGTGTTCTCAAGGTGAATCTACTTCTACAATTGACACCAAGAGCGCACAGGGGGAATTCATGTTTCTTAATCTAACTGATTATGTGGTATAAGCTCAAACATTTTCGTGGCTTATTTTATGAGGAAAAAGCCTATGCTTAAAAAATTTTTTGGGGTCATATCTTTGGTTGTTAATCTTGTTTCTTTCCGTCGATCTACATTAAACAGGTAAGATTGCTACCTATCTGTACGAGTTTATCATATGATCCTAGAATTCGAATTATCAACTTTAAAAGGGGTTGAACTTTTTATGTGTTCCTAAGTGAGGTTTGGCTCGTAACTGATGAGATTAACGAGATATGTTGTTATTTCGTGTTTTAATCTCTTCTAACCACTTAGATTGAGCCCCTATAAGCTATTTAGAAGTAAATAGCGATTTGGCTTGTTTTTGAAAATTCGGTATTCTTGAAGTTCTTCGTGGAGGGTTTGATGAATTAAATAATTATTTTCTTCGTGCGGTTTGACAAAAAGAGGGACAAGATTTCTGTCTTAAGGAAAAAGTAGCCGCGGTTTGACCAGTGTCCAAAGGTCGGGTTGCTTTTAAATAATCAATTATATAGCCGGCGTTTGCTAAAGAGAACAAACGTTGGGTTAAGCACAATTTAAAGCGACGGTTACATGAGATTATTTTAAAGTTACACCGGTTAACAAGTGTAACGGGTTGCCTTATTTATTGAACAAAATGATAATGTTTACTCTGCCCAAAATTAAAAATCCATGGCGGTTTGACAAAGTTCCAAAGCGGCGGTTTGCCCTAAGGGCGGCGGTTTGCTTAATATAACTGTATGCATCGTTCTTGGATAAAAACAGCGGCGGATTGCATCTTTTAAACTTTGACCGGCGGTTTAAGATCAAAGTTTGGCGCGGTTGAGCTGATTTATTTATGTTAGAAACAAAATTATTATTATGGCGGCGTTTGCTAACATTTTGGCACAGCCGGTTTAGACTAACAAACAAGAGCGGTACGGTTTAACCAAATGTAGCATCGGTTTGTCTCAAAGAAAACCCACGTTTTGAACACCATAATTTAGATTAATATATATCTAAAACCATAACACACACACCACAAAGAACATCAAACACTTTATCCTAAACAATCCACCAAAAAAGACTCACGTATATGACAAATGGCTATAGATTCGGAACATCGACATGTGATCACGGAGTTGATTCTTATGGTCATCCCTTCTTTTGGCAATTGAAAGTTTGAAATTCACAAGGTGTCTACTTATTTTCCATCCATCGAGACTCTTCCTTCTATTTTCTATCGGCCAATGAGAATACTTCTTAGAACTTTATCCATTATATGATTAAGACAGCGATTATCTAGCTTCCCCAGCAGTCAAGGGTGGTTGGATGAAGACCTACCTGGACAACTATCACCTTAAAGGAGTTTCATTTATACTTGCCCCAGTGTTCACACGCGATCGGTCGAGTGGCGATAATTTCAAGACGGGTGTTGTACTTCTTAAACTTTTGATGTTGTGTATATCGGTACTTAGCATTTTCTTCTGCACCGTTCTTCAATCAACAATAGACTGCAAGATTAAGTAACCAATTTATGGGAGTCTCACACGTCAGTTTACAAGTTGGTATAACGGTTTACTTCACGCATGGATCACAACAATAGCCGAAAAAATACGTCAGGATTGTAAGTCTTAGCCAATAGAAGTAAAGGTTGAGATGTAATCAACACTTCTCACGGTATTTTGTGCTATCCAAGACAAACGATACGAATCACAGTCTAAGCAAAATCTTCAAAGTTCTTGCGATTACATTCATTCACCAACCTTGATATACCAAGTGTTCTTGATTTCGTGCTTCATCTCCTCTACGTTTGGTTTGTGAAGACAAGAGGGTAATGATTCTTCTTTGTATATCAGATTTGTGCTTATGACAAGAAAATTCTTGAGTAATGGACGTAACACGACAATAGATCTATCCGAAGTTACATCGCAACCATCAATGGAAAATGTGTACATTTCGGGAACTTAATGACTTGCGTTACCATGTCAACTTCCAGGGATAGTTTGTTACCCTAAAAACATGCTTAGTATGGTATTTTGAAGTAATAAGCAAACGGGAGAAAGAACAGCTGCTGATTTCTTCTCCATTCGTTACCATCCGAACGGATATTCCACCAAGCCCTAATGAACAAGAAGCAGTTGGTCCGCTTGTTTGTGGGTTTGACTTTCTACAAAATTACGCCTGTGACTACTGTGATGAACAGTAGAAGATTGTTCAAGCCTAACATCACTAGTTTCAGATAATCTACCCCTCAAGATAGGGATCTAGTTGGTTTTAGGGAAGTGATGATGAGAAACGTTCGCCAAAAAGGAATCTATGAAGACAGAAAGCTTTTCAAGACACATGGCTGCATGAATTGGGGGACGTTAATCCAAACTCATAGGCATCCCTACAATGGTTCCAATAAACAAGTGATTAAGACACAGAAAATCCAATGCTCAAAAATACAAGCTATTCAAGACGAGGAAACTCAAAGACAAATTTATACTTTAGAAGCGCTTGTGGAAGTCTTGATCTAATGTGTCTATTGTACTTTTTAGAAACATTGAAGAAAGATAATTCGTATGATCCACATATTGGGAAAGATTGTTAAGCCCAAGAATATGTTGACTAATCCGGAAATTACATTTATCATTTATAGTCATGTCGGTTAGTTTTCTAGCTAGTCAAGCCGGGACTATAAAAAACCCCCTTCATAACTTCCATGGAGGGTCGGAAGCTCCACTTTGTAAAGGGTGAAAGTGTGTGTGATTTTCTTCTCTTCAAGCACACACATCATCCCTGCCGATATCCGTTCTCTCTAAAAACATGGCTCAATTTCGCTTTCAAACTTTACCATAGCCTCCGGATTCATGTGTTCTAAGGGTGAATCTAATGCTACAGATATAAGTGAGAAAGTAGGGGTTTAAGAGTTGATTTTGATTGAACATGAATAAAGCTTGTCCAACATTAGTGTTACAATGATCACCAAGTAGAAGTGAGTGAGATTGTAGTGAATCATGGTTTGATTGAGTAGTAGGAGGATTTTCTTATGATGGTTCATTGAGAGGAGATTGTGGTTTGTGTATTGGTATAGGTAAGTTAACTCCATCCTCAATGGATATGCGTTACAGATAGTTCAACTTCTTCTCGCGCCATAACCGGGTCTTACGGACATTTTGAAGACCACCTTCAAGGATTTAGGCCAAAGGTTTGTGAGGGATGACATTAGAGAAGGTCAAAATGATGTGTGAATGGTGATGTGAGGGTTAATTTATACTAGGCACAGGAAAAAGTATTTCAAGGATGGATGAACATTGTTAGAAAACAAAGCCAAGAGATGTTGGTGAGTTCTAGGAATATATAAGTTGGGTCTAGGTAAAAGAGGGTCAAAAAGCAGAAAGAAAAGTAAAAACCATGTACCAGATGGCTGGCCCCTTTATCTATGTGGCCGGCACCCTTTATTACAAGGGGGCCGCCACCTGGAAAAAACCCAGCTGTCTAGGGTTTTGTTTTTCTTGCAGAAATTGATGAAAAAATGTGGGACAGGTATTGTGTCCATTTTGCAGGCAAGTCCTAATATTATAGCAAGCCGACTAATCATAATAAACATTTAGCAAAAAAAAATATGAATAAGTATGTAAGTCGGCAAATAATTATGAAAAGGTCTATAATGAAATGCATATTAATCGGGATACTAACTAATAGTTATAAAGCTCCTATGATTACTACTTCATAAATCTAATTTCAATAGTTAGAAAATGTATCAATTGAAGACATTTGTTTTGCATTCATAATCCGAGGTGTGTCCTATAATGAGACAAACGTGAGTAGACGATTATTTCGCGCTAAATAAAAACGTAAAAACAATCCAAGTGCTGGCCACTGTATATAAAAGTTTTGCTCAATCAAAGAGAGTTTGAAAAATATATATTGGAATTGTATATTCGGCAACAAATGTGAGATCATCATGCATTGCATGAAACGTTTTTAGGCGTACTCAATACTTAATGAAAGTAGATTTTCATAGACTCCTATCGTGAGACGCTTTTGAGAAATAGATTAGGACATAATATATATACTATATATATATATATATATAAAATGATAATATATAGAATAATATACTAGAAAAGTGAATTATATTATATACTATATAGTTTATAATATATATATATTATATATAATAAAATATATATATATATACGTATATATATAATATCACATTAATCTATAATAAATATATTATATAATATTATATATATATATATATACTTTATATATATATCAAGTTTTGAACAGGGGCTATTGGCAAAAACAAAATTTATACATATTTATGAACACTTTATTTAGTATGATATAACTAATTACCTAGTTAATTCTAAACCTTATGAGAATCCCCCAATCGTTGATTTTGTGATGCAAAATAGAACCAAGACACAGAATTTGAGAGAATGAAATTGTCTTTACGGACTGTCGAGATTGGGCCTGACCCCTATGTGTGTGGTGATGCGCCGAAACCCCGCTTATCACTAAGGGGACCATGCCCATCTAACGAATTTAATTTCCTATGTTACAACGATTTGATATGATTAGTTCTTTGGTTGTATGTTTCGTTGTTTTACTGTTAAGTGAATTATTTCCTATTAACATTTTGTGAAGATATAGATACTTAATCACATTACTTAATCAATTTGTTCTTAATCAGTCCTAGACCTAGAACAGAAGTAATTAAATGGCTACGTTTAACGGGTTTAAGTTAGAATGTCGACATAATGTTGGTACTTCGATAGAAACCATTTCTATGGAAATGTTCCCTTATTTGAAACATTGGTCCAATGAAGGAAATGTGACACTTTCAATGTGTTTTGTACGAGAAGCTAGTTGAAACACGGGATTTATTACTTAAGTCTCTATGGCTTCCTTTGTTATCACACAATAAAGGGAGTGTCATACATAGAACCAAATGCGCATATCTATGAGAGCTTGTTTGTCATCCATATTGCTTGAGTTGAAGGGCCTTTTCGGCGCTTCTACCTATTCGCTTACGGTAGTGGAAAGAAGCAAGATGCGGTGTGGTTATCTTTGAAAAACAAATGTTAGACATACATCCACATAAACGTATAAATACCCCGACAGTGCTTTTCGTTCTACACATAATCTCATTCACTCTAAGATCAGAGTCAGCATATATACTATGTTATATAGCCGACCCCCTTTGGATATCATCAATCCTAATGCGTAGTGCCTTTAATGTATCATAAGATACATTTAACGCTTAAAGGTACGAGTTTTGGGATCCTCTTTGAAGCGTTAGCAAAAGGAAAACCTAAACATCATGATATCGTAGGAGCCAACTTGTACGTTAAAGTAAAATAAACTACCTATCATACAGCTATATTTGGTATTATATACTGACTCACCTTCTTCGTCTTTCCTTGATGTTTCGTTTCCATAGGACATAAGGAGTTTTCATTGGCTTAGAAGTCCATTAATTCAAATTTTTGAGCATATCCGTCTACGTCATTTTGAATGATTAGAATAATATAACCATCATCTAATTGTTTCTATTTGTAATCCCTAAAATAGAAATTAATCGCCCATCATACTCAATTTCAAACTCATCCGTAAGCATGATTCTGGCGAAATCATCACAACAATTCTTGATAAGTTTGATCCGAATCAGATGTCATTTGATATATATTTGGACTGATGATGAGGTTGTAGAGATCTTTCTTTTTACGAAAGAGTGGTGTTAATCACTCATTCATCTAGGCGGTAATATGATCAATGTTTAGATAAGGAAGGCTTTTAATCTATCTAGCCAAGCTTTAGGAGCGTGCATAAGTATAAATTTCAGACGCTTCTGAGTCTATAAACATTATTAGCTTTTTGGTGAAGTCATTGAATCCTAGAGACGGTTTTGCCACTAAACCTCCTCCTCGATAAAATTGATTAAAGAGAATGCACTCTTTACATCCATTTAGAAATATTTGAAGTCGATGAGCAATGCATAAACTAATAATATTCTCTTTATGGATTTCTAATCTAGCTACGGTGCACATAAGTTTCATCATAATCAATCCATCTGTTGATTTCAGGAACCTGGCAACAGCCTTTTTTTATTTCATAACTCGACACTCCCAATTTCGCAGCTATTACTATATAGCCCATTTTGTGTTCTAATGGTTGTCATAACCATAGGGTTTGGAACTAGTTGTTCACAACATCAATTTGAGATAAATTGATTATACATATCTTCGTTGCAATTGCAATTACCATAACTTCATCCCTTCAAAAGCTTCATTTATATCTTAGTTCTAGTTTGAAAGAAAAAAAAGAAATTTCTCTTGTCTTAAGCTGTTGATCTAGAGTTCTTTGATATTAGTTACCTATAAACATTTTCTAATGGATGCTCGTAGATTCATTTAATGTTTATGATTTCATTATCTTAAATATGCGTCAAGATTTATCTTTTATATCACTTCCTAAGTGGTCTTGTTTAATTAACCTCAATAAGCGTTCTTCTTGAACTAAATCATCATCTCTCCAAAGGTGATGTTTTTAGAGTGGGGAAAAGTTTCATACGATCTGCCACAGTATCAAAGAGTTCTTCGACTTCATTGTTTTTTTGTAGAGAAACTATATAAGGTGATGTTTTAGTGGGGAGGGAGTTTCATCTCAAGTTACATTTAAGGATTCTTCGACTTTCATTGTTTGTTTGTTAAGAATTATATAAGCTTTACTATTTTGTGAATATCCTAGGAAAACACCTTCGTACGACTTTGGGTCGAACTTGGTGAGGTAATCTTTTGTATTAAGAATGAAGCATTTGCTTCCAAATACTTTGAAATAGTTAAGGTTTGGTTTTCTACCTCTTAACAACTCGTATGGGGTTTTTCCTAAAATATGTCTAATGGAAATTCTATTAATTATATAGGTTGATGTATCGACCGCGTTACACCAAAATTTTTGTGGAATGGATTGTTCATTCAACATAGTCCTACTCATTTCTTGTAGAGTGCGATTCTTTCTTTCTACTACCCCATTTGATTGTGGAGTACGAGGAGCGGAGAAATTGTGAGAAATCCCATTTAAGTCACAATAGTTTCCGAATTGTACTTCATTATCAAATTCCCGACCATGATCCGTTCTAATTGATACTATGGAACATCCTAATTTATTTTGAATCATTTTACTAAATATTTTGAATTCTTTGAAAGCTTCGATTTTATTTCCTAAAAATCTAGTCCATGTAAATCGAGAATAGTCATCTATAATTACTAAGGTATATCGATTTCCCCCTAGCTTCGTATGGCGAACGGTCCAAATAAGTCCATGTGTAATAATTCCAAGCATCTAGTCGTTGATACCATATTTTTGGCTTTGTGACTAGCATGAGCTTGCTTTCCAATTTTGCAAGCATCATAAAAATGTCGGTTAAATTTAAGCTTCGGTAGATTTCTAACCAATTCCTTAGATGCTAGAGATTGAATTAATTGCATGTTAGCGTGACCTAATCTTCTATGCCATAAGGTAGAGTTTTCATCTAAGGTTGCAAGACATATTTTATCTTCCGGTTTATTTCTTAGTTCCGTCACATATAAATCCCTTTTTCTAATTCCTCTACCTATGACTTTTTTGTCTTTGATTATTTCGCTATCGTGTTCGGTAAAAATTACTTTGCACTTATTATCACATATTTGACCAATACTAAGGAAGTTGAATTTTAGATTATCTACGTGTTCAACATTTTCAATAATTAGGGAGTCATGAAAAATCGTACATTTGCCTATGATGTTACCACGCAGATTACTTCCAAAGATAATGTTACCTCCGTTGTATGCTTGGTATGTAGAAAATATCCTCCAGTTTCCCGTCATGTGTTTTGAGCATCCGCTATCTTTAATCCATTCGTCGGGCTCCATATTAATTCCTAAGCATATCTCGTTAGACGCTTGAGCTACAAGACAAGTTTCGTTTTTATTCTTTTCTTCCTCATCTTCGCCGCTATCACTCCACGCTCCTCCAATGAAAGCTCTTTGATTATTGTTTCTTGACGACTTTGGACATTCCCCGATGAGATGATTTGAATCTCCACATCTAAAGCATTTTCTTTTGTTTTTATCATTTTTGTCTACTCTACTTCTTTGCAATGACTTTCTTTCATCTCGTGGTTGTCTTACAAATCTTCCTCGTCTTTTGAAGAATTTCTTGAATTCTCTTACGGGCATGGCATATTCTTCCTCTTCACTATCGGAAGTCGAGCTATCTTCATCACTGTATTCCTTTTAACCTTTAACGCAAGAGATCTACTTTTTCTCTTTTGTCTTAAACCATTTCAGAGTCTTTCTTAATTATTACTTCATAAACTTTCAAGTTTCCAATAAGTTCGTCAAGTGATAACGATGTCAAATCTTTTGACTCTTCAATAGTCGTAACCTTTGTAACACCCCCAAATTGGGTCGCAGCGGAATAAGGGTCCGGGGCATGTTACTTCTCAGATCAATAACACATTAACTGCTTTAACTAGTAATAATAGTGTAAATCCTAGCAAATTCATTATCTATCGATTCCTCTTTCGAATCGTAAATTGTCATATTGTTTGAACAGTAAACTATCTATTATCCTTTGACTGACCTATTACATTGGTGAGTGAATTAATAAAGGTATCTCAATTTCTTTTGCGTTTTTACATATAAAAATTCTTTCGAATTCTTTAACGGGCAAAGCATTATAAAATACCGATTTTAGCTTTAATATTTTAGCGATTTCTTTTACGATCATCACTTTGTTTATCAAATGGTACCATTTCATCCTTTTTAGTTTCGGGATTATTTTGAACATGGGAGAAATCACCATAGGTAATAACATGCCAAAGACCTAGATTTTTTGATTTCACATAAGTCGAATCTATTTTGGTGGGGTAATCAGAATCCATCACGTGATGCAGGGAGGATGAGGGGTGGGGGGGTTAGTCTTTTCATAGATTGCCGTTGATTCCATAGATCGATTCAAGTTTTAAAATACAATTTATTCTAAAAATCTTGTTTGACGTGGCTTTTGATACCAATTGTGGAAAACTAAAAGGGGGGTTGAATAGTTTACCGCTTTTTAATTTAACATATCGTTTGTTTATAGAAACTTATATTCGACTTTATGTGAATTCAATATCTGCACAATACGAACAATACAACTAAATAAATAAATGATAACGAAATATAAAACAAATATGTAAGAGATGAGAGTTGGAAAGATCAAACCTTAACACAAGGATTTATAGTGGTTCGGTAACGGAGCACCTCTTCGCCCTATTTCACTCCCCGAGCACCAAACTCGAGAGTTCTCTTTACTAAGTCAACAAGCTCCCTTTAGGCGGAGAAAACCATACACAACTTGCTTACACTGATTTTCGACACTAAGCCAAATGTCGAGTTCTAATCCTAGCTAGAACCAATCTATCACAACCTTTGTATTTCGAGGACTACAATACTAACCGCACTATCAACACTTCACTTCACGTAGACACTAACACGATCACCCCAATCTATTTAACCTCTTTATAATCACCACGATCTAAGTAACCTTTTTATGATCACCACGATCTATCTACTATATACACTTTCACAATATACACAAATGACTTACAAGATATAATATAATCATAACAACGTTACGAGGACACAAACTAAGCTATAATACTTCTTTACTTGATGGTAGGAAGTATTCTTCACATGCACTTGAGGATCTAAGCTTGAATTACCTGGAAACAAATGCTTAAGATTTAATGATCAAAAGAATGAAATAAATATGTAAACTGATTTAGAACAGAAAGAATGTGTGTGCAAAAGGTGAGAAAATCAGTGGGGGAACAGTCTAGTATTTATAGGCAAAGCTGGGAATCTTTTTGTCTGGCCAGCCCCCTTAGCTCATGTGTCGGTCCCTGATGTGTTGTCGTTGTATGGTATATTTAAGATGATTCAAGTTTTAAATTTATATTTTGCCGACTCAACCAAAAACAACACTTTAACGGGCAGTGTACCCGATCGGTAGTAGTTTCATGGTAAGTAGGGTGTTGAACACTTGAAGCGAGGTTAATCTATCAACTTAAATAATATCTTGGTTATCTAATCTATGTTAATTCTATTCTATTCTAAACCTATGTTAAACCTATGTTAGTCTAAATCCTAATTCTAACGGGAAAAGGGGGGTTTTCAGCCTGAGAGACTGGCACGGTTTGGTTGGTAACTACAATCAATTCAAGACACTGTTACCCACGCAAGCTAATAGATAAAAGATAAAAGAGCTGTCGAACCTTATATAAGAAAACTATATTAACCATTATTAATCTGATTAGAATGTTGGTTTGTTTATTAAGTGCAATGATTTCTTCTCTTGAGGTGGCATATCATTCTTAAGACTTAGGCGTTACATCTTCCTAAGACCTAGACATATTAATTCTGTCACAATTAAAGCATCCGCATAAAGCATCCTTATTTGCTTAATATAACCTATCTTAGGGATTAAAGCAATGGTGATCTTGTTAAACCCTAGCTCATAGAGACTTTACCCACTTACCGCTTAATAGCAATCTATACACTACTAGTCCACTTGTCCAACTATCCAATAGAATCAGAACGTTACTTGTTGAATTATCTAGTTCACCTGCTAGTCAACACGATCAATAAACCATTAGCAATATCCAATTAACTAGTTAAGCCCGAAGCATATCCTGGACACAGACTTAGAAGGACAATATTTGTGTAACTATTATTCTAGATGTATAAATTACTATATGGAGAGCTATCTCGGACTCTAGATCCGTTTGGTCTGCTTCACTAGATCCAGTTGAATGATAGGTCGCATACAAAAGCGCGTAAACAAGTATAAATTGATAAACATAAACAAGCACTCAACGATAAATCAAGAAATCGATATAAACAAATACCAAACATTCAGATCTTCATAATAATGGCTAATACCCAAAGGTATTAGCCTTCAAACGTCATAATAGATGCAAGAGTAATTATTTAGCCAAGGTATATTAACCGAGTTAATGAATGATACCAAAAACTAAACGATTACTAAAGTATATGGAATTACACGTTGTCTTCTATGGAATTGAATACGTTGCTCGACCTCTTCTGCTCTTTTTATCTTCTGAAAATTGACTTTTGTGGTTTAGGTATCGAGAATATGATTTAGCACACTTAAAACTCGTTTTTGAGTTTTCTATTTATAAAGTCTGGAAGTCGGTTGGATACGGCGTATCCAAGTGTTGGATACGGCGTATCGGGGATTTCTTGGAGTAGGGACCACGCTTGATATCTTCCAGAATATTATATTGATTCCATATCTTGAATACGGCGTATTAAGTCCTCTGGATACGGCGTATTGGTCTTTATTTCTCTGTGGTCTTTGGTGAGTGTAGGCACGGATACGCCGTATCTTCCTTGATGGATACGGCGTATTAGTCTTCAGAATAGTAATCTTCAAAATATATTCGTTTAAGCTCTAGAATGCGCGCCTTTTGCTATCTTTCACCAATTACTTCATAATTACTACAATTCTTAAATATAAACGATTAAGTAACAATTCTTTGCAATAGCTATACAAAATGAGTTAATATCATAGGATAAATGATGTTATAAAATAGAAGTTATTTGATGTCATCAGCCTCCTTATCACTAAGGGGGCCGCCCAGGCCTAGACACTCCCTTTTTTGTCTTTTCCAGGGGATGTGTTTTCTGAAACATTTCTAGCCGTCTTTAAGTAGAAAATTTGAATTCAAAATATTTATTTTGAATAAAACATTTCTTTTAAATGTAAAAAATGCTTTGTAAAAGTTATAAAAATATTTGTAACATTTTATAAAAATTGTGAGGTTGAATAAAATTTCCTTTGATCATAAAAATGCATTAATCATTTATTTATTCATACATTTAAGTGATTAAGTATTCGAAATGGAAATTTACGACTAATTACTTGTTTATGTTTAATTTTACATTGAACGTTTTTACATTTTGTGATTATCAAAACATAGAGAGGTCGAAAAATATTAATAACGTTTTTAGGCATTAAATCTATCAACAGTTTGGAAGCAGTTCAACTCGGCAGTGAACCGGTTAAACCGATGACCTAGTAAAAAACCAAGTTTAAACATTGGTCTTTAAACTAATTAGCAAGCCTACTTATATTTCTAATGATTTGATTGGTAAATTTGAAAATGTGATTTGTGGGAATTTGAAGAGAGAAAATATATAATACAATTATGTTGATCTCAACTTAAGATCTATTCCTTAGCTTGAAAAGATTAAGTTACTTTGGATAAATCCAAAATAACTTATGATAGAAACTTTGTGAATACTAAAGAGTATGCGGAATCTACTCTTTAATACTAAGAAGAATATTAATGAAACAGTAAATTGCATGAACAATGATATTACTGAAAAGCTCCAATATTATTATCAATAATACGAGTACTCTGTGTAGTACTAAGGTTTACAACCTTGAAGCTATATATCAAAAACGTCTAAGTGTTATATTATACATCATAACCTAGGATCTCCTTTTATACATCAAGGAGTCCTTTACAAGATAACTACAAATCTTCTAAAATATTAACCTTATACGTATCTTCTTAACTATATATAATATTCACTGAATAAGTTAATACATATCTCTTCACACGTCTTTATCTTCATGCAGTCTTAATCTTCAGCAGTGTTAAGTTAGTACTGGCAGTACTAACTTACTCTAGCAGTACTAACTGGTTAGTACTGGCAGTTGTAACTTTGAGCAGTACTAATTCTTGGCTTGGCAGTACTAAGTATGAACACTTTTAATTCCCAATAAATTGCACAAATGATTTATACAATTTGTATGTATTTAACATGTATTTAGGCATAAATTTTAAGATTAAATAGCATTCATCTAGTTAAAATACTGCAATACGAAAACTAGTTTTAATACCCCGTGCACGCACAGAGTTTAGACATTAAATTTTAATTAAGTGTTAATTTTGCAAATGTTGTTATTTTTTTTGTATTTGCACATTGAAGGTATTCTTTACCATTTTTTCAGTAATTGTGAATGCGGGTTTATCTTAATATAAACAATTGTAACAGTTATAATAAATGTTTCTACCATATTAAATAAAGAATGCCAATCCCCATGTTTGTCAATTGCATTGTTGTATGTTAATAATAATTTAGTCGTATTTAATATTAAAACCCGTGTACGCATGTGATAAACTTATAAAATGGAATAACAATGACTCCTTATTGAACACATATAGTAAAAATAATTTTTTTCGGATATTCTTACTTAAACTCATAAAAAGGAAAAACATGAGTTGTTCGTATACGTACAACATCATCTATTTATTTATATACACGATAATTCATGCTTTCATTTTAATATCAATAATCTTGTACACACACACACACACACACACACACACACACACACACACACATATATATATATGTTGTACTTTTAAAACAACATATATGTTGTATTTTTTATATTATAAAGTCTAGAGGTACTAAGTCTAAAGGGTTATTTGTTTATTTTTTGAAGCTATTAAAAAATATAGAAACTTATAAATTTACACATAACTCTATATTATTTATTTAAACGTCAACCACCAAAGTTTGATTAATTACCACCTTTTTTAAGTTTATGTTGTACAAATTTGACACGTATATTTTTATGTGTTTCTTTTTCACTAAATTCTTCCACAAAAAATTTTAATTTTGACCAAATTGGATTTAATTTTGACTTTTTTAGCCAATCAGATCACATGATTTTGCCTATGTGTCAAAATCAAGTGTTCTTATTGGTCTAATTTTTTTCTATAAGATTAAATTTCATAGAAAATTCCGAAATGATGTAATTCTTTTATTATATACTCCATCCGTCCCAAAATTATTGTCCCTGACAAAAAACACACAGTTTAAAAAAATTAAATTTATTAATGTTTTCTCTTTCATACTTTTTGACAGAATAATAATTTTACCTTCAGCTATTTAATTAAAGCCTTTTTAGGAGGTCTTTGGTTTACTGTAATCCGGCGTAATTGTAATTTGAATTTCATTGTAATCCTGTTTAGTTTATTGCAATGAAGGAATTGTAATTCAGATAACATTACATAGGTTTTTGGTTTGCAACGTAATTGTAATGTATTCACTCCAATTACAACGAATGAGGTAATTCATATCACATGGCAAATTGGATAGAATGTTTTGAATTACATTGTAATTTAATATTTTACCATTTTAATTATCAGTATTTATAAATAATACGAAGTAATAATTATTATTAGATTATTAGATTATTATTATTATTGTTATTATTGTTAATTTTTATTAATGTTTTTATTATTATTTTATTCAAATATTTTAAGAAAAATAATAAACAATAAAAAAGTTATATTATTAGTATTATTATTGTAACACACACACACACACATATATATATATATATATATATATATATATATATATATATATATATATATATATATATATATATATATATATATATATACTCTTTATGTCTCAATTTATTTGTCCCTGTTTGACTTTGTGGGTCTTTCCTTATCAACTTTGACCTTAAATAATTTTGTTTATGTTATATAATACTTGATGAAAATTATACCAATAAAATATATATTTAAAACTCAATCTATTCATATATTTTGCATCATATACTAAATAACACAAATAAAATTATTTAAGGTCAAAATTAATAAAGAAAGACCAAAAAAATCAAACAGGGACAAATAAATTAGAGACGAGAAGGAGTATACATACATACATACATACATACATACAATACATGACATACAAACATACATACATACATATAATATATATATATAATAAATATATATAATATATATACTATATGTAATATATATATATATATATTATATATATATTATAAAAAGATTAATATATTTTTTTAATATTATTAATATTATTAATTTATTTATTATAATTATTTGTTTATTTATTATTTAATTATTATGATTATCATTATTAAAATTATTATTATAATAATTATTTATTACTATCTATTTATTATTATTATTATTATTAATAATAATAATATTATATATTTATCTATTTATTTATTTATTATTATTATTTTTATTATTGTTATTATGATTCATTAATTAATTTATTTTATCATTATTAGTTATAATTTATTATTATTATTATTAATATTATTTAAGTTTTTTCAAAAAATTTGAATTACATTACATTGATATCTAATCAAATATAGTGACAAATTATATGAATTATAATTTCAACACATTACAATTATAACACATTCTAACTATTTGAATTACAATTCCTATAATCTTTTTCGAAATACACTACAAACCAAACGCCTCTTTAAATTTGTAATAATAATGTCAAACAAAAGTAATATAGTAAACTTGATTAAACTTTCATATTAATTTTTAATAGTAGACAATTAAATTAGATTATCTTAAAAAGAAAACGTAAACTATTAATTTGATAAAAAATAAAAAATATTCCCTCCGTTTCATTTTTATTGTCTACGTTTCCTTTTTGGGATGTCTCAATTTAATTGTCCACTACTAAAAATAGATAGTGAAGTTTGATCAAGTTTACTATATTACCCTTGTTTGAAATTATTATTACAAACTTTAAAGAAGACTTTAATTAATTAGTTAAGGGTAAAACTGTCATTCTGTCAAAAATTAAGAAAGAGAAAGCAATAATAAATGCAATTTTCTTAAACTGTGTGTTTTTTGTCGGGAGACAATAATTTTGGGACGGATGGAGTAAGAAATTATACCACTTATAATTCCGGAAAAATAGGAAGTGGGGCAAATATAATGTGGCGATTCGACCAAAGACTGACATACCACGTGATTGACACGCGCTTCATAACCCTTTCCCATTGCTCTCCGCATGTCCCATATCGTGTAGCATTTTTTTTGCATCTGTCAATAATATTCTAACACTCCATAAATCATAACTACATATCCATGCAAACATTTTTGGCTATTTTTGTTTTTCTCAATATTAGTACTTTTGTAGAATCCAATGAAGGAAGTATCACATGGATTTGATATTATATATAACAAGCAAAATTAACCGCGCGTTGCTGCGGGACGTTAATTTTTCGCGTATTGTTGCGGGCCATTAATTTTTATTTTTATTTTTTAATTTTTAATTTCTAACTCAAATAGCTATATTAGAAGATTTACCTCCTTTAATTGGTCTCTATCATTCAGTTTAGTTGTTTATCAGTTTGTTATATATTGTACTTGTTTGCATTATGAATGGATAAGAAGAAAATTGTTCTAGTGGTCTCGTGTCTCTTTCTCTACTTCTTGGAGTTTAGCCAAACAAGGCTTGTAACACGGTCCATTTTAATATCCTATTTTTGCATGCGAGTATATATACTGGATGTTTTTAAAACACAACATATGCTCGATGACATCGATCTCTTCCGATCCTTGATAAATAAAGTAATGGAATGTAGTTACCACTCATTAAATAATTGCATTAGCTAACATTCAGTAATTAATTTCGCTTGATAATAAAATACCTACATGTTGCCTTGATCTTTTTTTAACGGAAATTATATAAACTACCAGCAAGAAGCTAGAGAGAAAAGGTAACAAAGAAGTTAGGGGATTAAGTGGGTTAGAAAACCAATCGACCCAATTTACTAAAAAAAATTATAAGGTTGCATTTGTTTTTCAGAGGTTTTACTACTTCATTTGCAAACCATGTCTGCAAAAGAAAAGGTACATCTTGTTGGGATATGTCCATATCATAAATAAATATACGGCCGGAAATTACGTGAGCCTATGAGGGCACACGCGTTTACACAGATGATACGTTTATTAATGTAATTAATATATTGTATATTAATTATATTAATACTCTGTTTCACCAACGCATAATTACAAATCATGTTCGAAACACAAAAATAGAGGAGGGGTTCGCATAGTTGTTTCTAGCACACAGAGGCGATGGCGTGGCTCTGAGTATCGAGCTCTTGTGGATAAACAATTCTTCAGCGCTATTACATATAAGTATCACTCCAACACCCTCTCTTCACTTCCGCGAGAATATACACTTACGATTTTATTAAATAATGAGAATGAAGATAGACAATACAATTGAGAATTTAACATACATTATGTATATGGAAGCTAGATAAGTGGATAGTAAAAATGAGATGAAACAAGCAAAATTACCCGCGCGTTGCTGCGGGACGTTAATTTTTCGCGTATTGTTGCGGGCCATTAATTTTTATTTTTATTTTTTAATTTTTAATTTTGCGCGGGTTTATTTTTTCGGTCTCATGTTTAATAATTTGATTTTTTTGGCAATATTGTGCTCGTTTTGTTCGCAATTCAAAGATCTTTCCGTGGGTATTTTTTGATCGGAATGACTCAATAGATATGTGTTATATATAAAAAAAGGTATATAGTTAGAAGCCGAGGGTACGTTTTGTAATTATTTTTTTTCTATTTATATTAAACTTTAACTATTTTTATAAAA
>BQNB010049239.1:0-37054 GCA_026074375.1 Tanacetum coccineum
TTATCTTGTGAGATACGCTTAATCCTAAATAGGCGGTTTCCATATTAACTTGCACTCCTAATCGAGTATTAATGTTAAGGGGTCATACGTCGTCCCACCAATGAATATTGGTCATTCACTTGGAAGAATAGAAAACACTTGGCGTCGTAAACGATACACCAACCTCAACTTAATACTTATTCAGAAGCACAAGGATCACTTAAAAGAACTACATAAATTAATAAAGAAAGCGATAAAACGACGAGATCATAACTTAATCGTCAAGGAGATAATTAAATAATTAAATGCAAAGAACAAATAATTAAGCACAATTAATAACATAGATTAAACCGCATGATCTGCTCAATCAAAATAATATGGGTGATTATATTTGACCAAAATAAATTGAAGTATGATTACAAAGTGTGCTGAATTAATGCTCTTGATCCCCTAGTCGAACGTCATGGCAAATCCCGAAGGGTTTACCCTACACCGAAACAAGCAGCTAGGCTGCTCCTTCTTTTCTCCGCTTTTCTTATTTGCGGATGACCCACTGAATGGAATGAATGAATATCAACTAGGTTTGGTTACCGCCGCACGCGCGACTAAAACTATGCATAACAAAATGTCAAACATCGTCTTGCTTGCACATGACCTGTTTGTAGCCCGAGTCATGTAGCTATGGCAAACATGAGCTATCAAGAATATGTTATGGGTTCAAGCATCATAAACAAACGTACATGCAAGTATTTATCGTTTAAAAGTAAACACAATGATCATCATCGTCAATTCAGATTTAAATCCAACGCAGCCATTGTTGAATCAGTTTGGAAATCAAATTTGACTCCATTTCTCATTTTCTCACACTTCTGTCAAATGTTTTGTGTTCCTCTACAAACTTGAATCATAACATGACCAAATCAAAAAACAAACTGATATCTATTCATGTATAAACTTGAATCACAACATGACCAAAACAAAAAAGAAAGTGATATTTTACAAACCTAAGTTCATCAGTGAGCATCACACCGACACCTGATCTTTATACTATGAAACCCCTATCTATAAACCTCAACAAATATTACGAATCAAGCAAAAAAGGGTCATGTTAAACTTCATCCATACTGTGAAATGACTCAAACCTTTTTGTGAGTGTTAATACCAATCGGCAACCTTAAAACATTAGTTCGACTATAATGTAAGAAACAATCGAACGCACAATTATAGATATAACTTAGCAAAAGGCATATCGCCTCAATATCTTTTGGTTCAGGCTGCTAATATTTTTCCAATTGTCGGTATGCAATAATTCTTAAGTACCAAGTGACCGGAGCATCGGTGTAGCTCTTCACTTAAGCATATCAGGCGTTGGTATCTTTCTGATTACTTTTCCCATCTGAATCGTTGAAAATACGATAGGTGGAAATGGTCAATTCGATATCAGACAATATGAATCGTGACCATATTAATAATTTTTATTACCTCCTTGGCGGAATAGGTGCAGGGTGTTTAGAAAGAATAAGAACGTGAAAGATAAACAACATTGGTTGTTTCGATAAAAGTCCCTGTTTTCTAATTTACGCTGCTATAACCATTAAAAAATAAGCAATCCTAAACACGCCTTTCACCATAGTCACAGAACAACCAATTGGATAAAATAAACCACCTTTACATTTACGGCTGAATTATATTAGCATTCAAACCATGCTTTGTATAAATTGTGTATAAAGTACCTACCCATGATTGTATTTGAGTTTCATGGTAGAAGCCTTTGAACTTCCTTCCACTAACTTAAGGCTGCAACCTTCCATAGACATCCTAATAATCATATACTTGCTTTGAAACTATTTGCCAAACAACGTGTAACCTGAAAGCAATCAACATTACTGTCTTATATAATCATTGAAAACCAAAAATATAGAGTGCTTAGACATAATCTGGCCCATTTTAGCAACTGAGAATTTAACAAACACAATCAAGCTTATCCATTTAAATACTTCCATATAAGCTCGTAGTATCGATAATTATTCTAAGTTTCAATCAAATTTCAGCGGAATGTGTATGATATAAAAGTAAGTAATACGTACAAAGAAGTATGAGCAAAAGTAACAAATACCATGGAACATAAAATGCGTGGCATTCAAATAACATGCCAAAAAGATCGAAAAAAAAACTTACCCATGTAAGAAGAATTGGTGGGCACCCAACCAAGAGAGAAGGCCACGGTGGGCGCTCCACTTGAATGAGAGCAAGCTTTGGTTTGACCCGATGAGTGGATCCTCCATCTTTGGAATTTACAACCACCCAATGAAAATCCTAAACAAAAGAAAGAGATCCTCTTCTTTTCTGTAAATCAAAAGAAACATAATACTAATTTAATCATCATGATTTGATAAAAAGAAGAAACTCATTGGATTGGAAAAGAAATCATGGAAG
This sequence comes from Tanacetum coccineum, assembly GCA_026074375.1. Classification (NCBI taxonomy): domain Eukaryota; kingdom Viridiplantae; phylum Streptophyta; class Magnoliopsida; order Asterales; family Asteraceae; genus Tanacetum; species Tanacetum coccineum. The sequence goes on from BQNB010049239.1 coordinate 2,416, forward strand.
CAAGTGTTCATCATATGGATACTTACCCTTGCATATAGGCTTTGTTGATCAGTACTTCCACATGTTCTAGTTTTCCAAAGTGAGGTACCTGTGCCACCAACTAAATCAACCTCAGAATCACATGAGGTAGAACTCGCAGTCAACGCAATCCCTCCTTTGTTGTTATTAGTATCGTCTCTATCTTCATTTAAGGTAGAGTCAATGACCTTTTGTTTCTTCTTTATGGTTTGGAGTTGGAGCTGCAACTAAACAAAAAGAACAATCGATAAAAAGCCAAATTTTATAAAAAAAATTAACTTTGACAGTGCCAGGGTCTTATAGTAGACGTGTCTGATTTTCTCTCCATATATTAAACTTATGAGTTTCGCTACATCCACAAACAATCCACAAAAAAACATCCACAAACATGTGTTGTCTATGTATGATTGGCTAAATCAAAAAGGAGAGAGAAAGTGTATCAAAATACACCAATTTATGTCACCGGTCCATGTCAAGTACGTAATCATCTAATACGGAGTACTTAATATAGACATTAAACAGTCTAAAAGAAGTCATCCAACGATATAGGATGGAAGTTTATACCTTGAGAACCAGAATACGGAGGATCAAGCAACAACTCAGAACATCAAGGTACTTTATCATATTGAACCATTCCATACACCATTCATCCCACCACTGTTAGGAATACGAAATTCCTAGAAAGTCTCGGTCACTTCATAGATATCGGTAGATAGCTCGTCAAGTAATATTTGGAAACTTACATAGGTAACTAGTCCAAGGTCCATGGAAAGCCTATGTAACCAAGGCCCATGTCCACCTTAGGTAAGTATAAATACCCTCTCCACACATGGAGAGAGTGTTTGTTCTCTTTTTATTTTCATACACATAGTTCAATCAACCATCCCATTTTTTCCCTTTTCCTTTCTCTCTCAACTTTCTCTCTCTAGTTCATCTTTTGTGTGAAATAAGTTTTCTTCAATTGGTATCAAGAGCCATGGTTCTATCTTGGTGGCTTTAGTTTTTTCGTTGTGGTTAAGTGATTTAGTGTTTTTGTTGTGGTAACTTATTTTGAGCTTATAGGATTCGGCTTATTTCTTTTGTTTATTTCGGCTTTTTGGTGTATTCTTTTATTCGGCTTATTTGTCTCATTTGATCTTTATTCGAAAACAACAAAGCTTTCAACTTTTTCGTTATACAAAACCTTGAATCCTATGGCTTCATTCACCAGGCATTTAGCCCAATTTCTAAATTTAAACGTTTCAATGACATCCTGTGCTTGATCAGGTGAGTCGAGATATTTCCCATCTTTATTTGAGGTTTCCAAGTGTAGCATCTGTTGTAGCAGTAACCTGACCCTTTGAGGCTTGTTTGCCTTCAAACATGTTTGAAACTGCAGTTATAAGTTTTTGATATGTGTTGTTCGTCGCATCTATGACGTTATCCATTGACTCTTGTTTTTTTAAAGAAACTGCACGAAAAGAAATGACTGATAGTTCATCTCAAACAAGCCCCTATTTATAGCTAATAAAGCCATTATTGCCATCTTGTGAGCCTAATTAACATGTGCTTGTTGACTTTCAAATATGCCAATAAATTATAACTAAACAGAAAATGCATTTGCGCAAAAAATTAAGTGTTTGTAACTAAGTTTCAACACAAAATAAGGGGGTTTATTGGCTAAAGATAATAGCAAATAATGCACTATAACTATTCACGAAGCGATAATCACTTATAAAACTATTCTACGCGCAAATAAGCAAGTTATAAAAAATCGTTCTCTCAAGTAATAAACCCATCGTAAACATCGCAATTCCCCTACAAAAGTAAGTTAACAAAGAATGAAAATCGGTACCTCTCGTGAAGAGGAAACACCACGAATAAGCCTCCTAACAGCATACCTAACACTCGGTGCACATTTATTCAACCCATCACCCTTCTCCGCTTCTTCAACCCACCACCGTCAACATCCTCTTTCATGTTCATCAAGTCATACGCCTTTTGAACATAACTGAAACCTAAATTTTAAACCGCCCAAACAGTTAAAAAACCTAACCTTTAGTAAATTGTTAAGAAAAAAAATACTATATTCAAAGATTAGATTTAGAATACTACATAAGTTTTTGCTACGTTGTGCAACAAATCACTATTTTTGTTGTGTTAGTTTGATGGGTTTGATATGATGGAGATGAAGATGGTTCTCGAATCTGTAGGTACTGGACCTTCTTTTGTGTGTTTTTGGTGTTTGATATGTTTTAGAATTTGTGAGAAAGATTATAGAAAAACGTACCCCTGAGCTTTAGACACAAACATATAAGGAAATACTGGGAGAGAGACACGTATTATTTGAGTGGGATGACGAAGGAAGCGGTGAGATTAAATGTTTAATAAGTTTCACTGTTCATCAAAATTATAAAACCATTAAAACTACTGTTTATTAGGAATTAAATAATATTAAAGGTGGTTACTGTACAAAGTACAAAGTGTGTGTAAACACTATGAAAAATGTTAGTTTGTATAATAACAACAAAAATAAAGAAAAATGTGATAAAACTATAAAATTATTGTGAAAACTGAAAAGTAATGAAACAAGAGTAAGAGATGAAGAAAGAAAGTATTATTGATCAAGTAAGATTTATTTATATGGCTAATAATATAAACTCTAATGTGTTCCTAAAGACTATGATGAATAGACATAAGCTCATAACTAGGGCTGTAAACGAACTGAACGTTCAGTTAACATTTCGTGAACCGTTCGGTAAAAAGTTTGTTTATTTATTAAATAAACGAACATGAACAACATTTTACGTTCGTTTAGTTAAATGAACGAACATGAACAAAAGTCTTGTCCGTTTATTTATGTTCGTGAACGTCCGATTATTCGTTCGTTTATGATCACATGTATGTGTTTATGTACGTCTATCGTATCCTTTTATTATATACTTTTAAAATTTTCTTACTTAAACAAAATAACAATAATAAAACACAATATTGTGAATATTTTTGTAAATTTTATGTTTATTTATATTCGATCGTGTATGTTCGTTCGTTTAGTGTCTTAATGAACGAACACTAACAACCATATTTGTTAATAAACGAACATGAACAAGAATATTCGTTCGTTTAAATGATCGTGTTCGTTTATTTATCCGGCTAAAATTAAATGAACGAACATGAACAAGGCTCCGTTCGTATTCGTCCGGTTCGTTTACAGCCCTACTCATAACCTTATAAATAATATATTACAATACTCCTCTTTGGATATTCATCGTTTATTAGGTCTGAGTAAAACCAACCGAACCCACAAACCAAGCCGAGCCAAACCGACGGAAACCGAACCGACTATTTTCGGTTCGGTTTTGTATATTTATAGTTTTCGGTTTCGGTTTTGTCGGTTCGGTTCGGTTTCGGTTCGGGTCGGGTTAAAAACAAGAAAATACGGCTAAATTATCTATTCGGTTCGGTTTCGGTTTTTCTCGTTAAAATTCGGTTCGGTTTCGGTTCATGCTTTTCCTCAAACTCGATTTTCGGTTCGGTTCGGTTTTTGTCGGTTCGGTTTAGTTTCGAACCGATGCTCACCCTTATCGTTTATTATACGACATAGACTGCTTCACTATTAAAACCTTACCAAGAAAAACCCAATGAGATAAAAACTTGATAAAGGGAAAAAGAGTGCAGTGCGCATAATGCTTATCCTCAAATTAATGTATATCTTTTAAACGCCGAAGGCCGATCTTCCGAACCAGTAGCTCAAAAACTTTTGTTGCCAAAGAATTTGTGAATAAATCTGCCAAATTGTCAATTGATCGCACTTGACAAACATCAATAAGTCCATCCTTTAGTAGATCATATGTAAAGAAAAATTTCGGAGATATGTGTTTTGTTTTGTCTCCTTTAATATAACCTTCCTTGATTTGAGCTATACACGCCCCATTGTCTTCATACAATATGGTTGAATTTCCTTTGACAGACTCAAGCCTGCATTCTTCTTGGATGTTTTGAATCATCGATCTTAACCAAACACACTCTCGACCGGCTTCATAAAGTGCAATAAGTTCAGCATGGTTTGATGATGTAGCAGTTAATGATTGTTGTTGAGTTCTAAATAACTCCTTAGATCGTTATAAGCTCAGTTTGATTAGAACTTTTATCTAGGATAATAACAATGAACATAAAATATATGCATAGCGGAAATAGCATAATGAACAAAGTTATTCAACAAGGTTTTTCATCATTATCTTCTCTACAATGACTACTACAAGCCCCAATTCTATCTTGCTCAATGGTAGAACGTGTTATCTAAACTATAACAAGGAATAAAAGATCCTTGAGGCTAAACTACAACCAAACCCTAGGCGTCTACATTGTGTATAACACGCCTAACACACACACTTTAGGTACACATGGAACACACGATTTTGTACACTAAACCTAATAACATGTATCTCTTTATATACTAGAGATATTAGGTTTTACAAAGGATAAGTATAAAGATATCAATAAATCTTTTAGACATTTAAGTTTATCTTCTGTTATCTTTATCTTCTTAAGGAGATCTTCTAGAATTTTCAAAATCTTTCATCATTTGAAGAATTACTCCTTTGTCTTTTAAGTCCTTCATCTTTCATATGTTTTGTCTTATCAACTCAAATATAATTCCTAACAATCTTCTCCTAGTTGATAATGACAAAACCAAAATAAGCACGAGCTTCTTCCCCTGAAGCTAATATATATGAAAGAATAGAACTATACCACCAAGGATCTACAAGTTGCAAATCATCTTTGTAACGCCTTCTTCCCCTTTTGTCATAATCAAATAGGGGACTAAAGTATGCAACTTTGATTTCGACAACCACAAACCACTATCACACTTCTAATCCAGCCTTCCAACAACTCAAATTACCCTCCATGACGCGCCTTAAGATAAATGAACTTGAGCAGTAGAAACTTAAACTAGCAGTAGTAATAATGACTTACAGTAGTAAAAACCTTCACCTCATGTGGTGCATGTAAATGGTTAAACATTTTAACAATAAGCTTCCCCTGAAACCCATATGTTAACCATTTCTTGAATCTTCAATTCTGTAAGCTCTATGTAATGATTACTGATGAAGAAAACTAAGTAGAACGAACTTGATGCTGAAGTAGAATAACTCAAACTTGTGTCTTATATCTTGTACTATCCATGTGACGTCAAACTCATAAATAAATCTGTGAAATATAAGTAGATCGCAACCTCTTGACAAAATCCTCATCTTCTATGAGACACATAACCAAAGTGATAGCAAATGTGAGCATTGAGCACCATAAGAGAAATCACACACCTTTGCTAGATTTGTCAAGTCTTCTTCACAACATTGAAAACACAAACAAGTTATCTCTAAACGTTGTTGCTCCATTTAAGATATGATAAAACACAAACATGTGAAACTTCACTTCAAATCCAAATAAGCGATAATTAATCATCTTCGTAACCAATTATACCAATAAATATGAGCCTTTAAACTTGTTAAGAACATTTAAACCAAAAATCCTTCTGTTTATCCAAGAATCTTCTGAACAAACTAACAATCAACCTGTGTGTGAATACTACTATCAGCATAAACCATTCAATCCCAAGCAGTATTAACTACCAAAAAAAGCCTAGAAGTATTAACATCCGACAAAGCCAACAGTAGTAACTTTCGCAAATAACAAGCATCACTAAAATAAGAGCAGTATTAACCAACGATAGCAGCAATAACCAAATATACTTGTGCTTACTACTGTTCCTTCAAAACCACGAATATCAATACAATACGCAACATCATTAAGTTAATCCACTAGTATATTAACTTATGTTTGGAAACCCCGAGAAAGTTAACTACTTAAAATCAAAACATAAGCTTAATAAACATCAAGCAGCTAATGAGATCAAATATATTCTTAAAAACCTGTTTCCATCTTGAACCAAGCAGCAATAAAACCCTTACAGATTCGTTTCTTTACAGATCTTGTTTAGAAACTAATGATAACCAAAACAAGACCCTAAAAAAGAAAAACTGGGGGATTTTTTTTTTTTTTTTTTTTTTTTGGGTTTTTTTGGTTTTTTGGGGTCAATCCTTTTTTCTTGCTGCTGCTTTTTTTTAGCTTGTGTGATCCAAACAGAAACCAAAAACATTCTTCATTCTTTAAACCTGCTGTTTTAAATCGAACACTAGTAAATCTGCTGTATCTCCACACACCATCACAGAATAAACACAACTTGCTTGGCATCAAATCATGCAATATTCTAAGAAACGAACCACTAAGAAGCAGCACAAGCCAATTAAATTATAGACAAACACTAGAGGTTTTTCTGTCATTACAGTTATTAACTCAACAAATCATCATGGCAGCACTAACAGTAGTAACAAGTTAGGGTTTTTCAAATCCCTAACAGCAGTTATAGTTTCTAGCAGTAGAAACTGATTTTAAACCTTCTTTATCTGTGGAACCATATGTTTGCACAATCAAAAATCATATACCATTAAAATCAAAACCATAAACCTGTTATGCGCCTTCTTGTGCTCTATATCACGCTACTTAAATCATGCACGATTGACTAACAAATACCTGCTTGAGTTTATATAATCAGAACTTTTAAACTCAAGAACCTTATGTCGACAACCTATTAGGGTTTTTAGAAAACCCTAAATCTCTGATGTGCAGCGAATATCAACACCTGCTGTACCATTCTTGTCCACGAACTAAATAAAAAACACCATGTGTCTTCAAAACCTTGTCGTGACTTTAACAGCAATAACCATAAACCTTATATTCTGTTTTTCGTATTAAGGTTTGGTGACAAACCCTAGCTTTTCTGAATTCACCTATTTTTAAATAACAAAAAATAAAGCACGAACAAAACCTTGTACCAAACCCTAGATCAGGAGCCCCGTGGCTCTGATACCACCTAATAGAATCATTTATAGCTCAAGTTTGTTTAGAACTTTATATCTAGGATTAGTAATAACAATGTTCATAAGATTAATAACCAAGTATTAAAAACATAGCGGAATAAGAACAATGTTATAAACAAGGTTTTTCTTATTATCTGGCCATACAAGCCCCAATTCTAGACGATCAACTCTAGAATGTGTTATCTACACTATAACAAGGAATCATAAGATTCTTGAGGCTAAACCAAACCAAACATCTAGGCATTCACACGCCTACACACACACATTTTACTTGTGTTCACATCTTGACACACACTAAAAAGTACACGCATATGTCTCTTTATATATTAGAGACATTAGGTTTTACAAAAGATAAGAACAAATAACATCTTCCTAACATTTAATATTATCTTTTATATCTTTTATCTTCTTAAGGAGATCTTCTGGAATCTTCATCTTTTGTAGAATTCCATCTACACGACTTAGACCCTTTGTTTCATTGTTTTGTCTTATCAACTCAAATATAATTCCCAACAAGCATTGATGAAATCTTAGAAGAAGTTTTTGAAGCTCTTCTCGATGAAGTTAGTAAAATATTTTATTCCATCGGAGGGAACTCTCACGAAGAGAAATCTCTTTGCCGATTCGTATGAATTAATGGCAATGACTGTCGAAAAAATTACAAATCTGATTTCCTATAAATATGAAATACCATTTGAAAAAATCACCTTTGATACCGATCATAAAATCAAAACAAACTCTTGAAAGAAAATTCTCTACGGATCTTTGAACTCAAACCACTTCCTGATCATCTAGAATATGCCATTTCTTGGAAAGAACCTTCTTTTTCCTTGTTGCCTAATAACATCTAAGCTTTCTAAACAAAACAAAGAGAAACTAGTATATGTTCTTAAAAGTCACAAACAAGCCTTTGCTTGGAAAACCACATATATTCTTGGTATTTGTCTGTCTTTATATAACCACAAAATACAACTCTTAGAAGACAAAAAACCAGTTGTTAAAAAACAAAGAAGATTAAATCCATACATGCAAGAAGTTGTTAAAAAACAAATTGTTAAACTTCTCGATACTGGTATTATTATCCAATCGCCGATAACCCTTGGGTAAGCCCCATCCACTGTGTACTAAAGAAAGGTGGTATTACAGTATTTACAAACGAAAAAGATGAACTTGTCCCAACAAGAACCGTTACGGAGTTTGGCGAGAGTATGCATCTATTATCGTTAAACTCAATGAGCAACATCAAAAGTCACTTTTCGTTTTGCCTTTCAGGATCAAATGCTTTGAAAAGACTCCACAGAAATAAAATATTCTGTGTCCTTTTTGGTTTTTCTGGATACTTCTAAATCTCGATGTATCTTATGGTAAAGAAAAAAACAATGTTCACATGCCCACCTTTGAACATACGCCTACTGGGCGGAATGCCATTTTGGCTTATGCACAATGCACCTCATCTACTTTCCAAAGATGCATGTTGGCAATCTTTCATGACATGATCAAAGAATCAATAGAAGTATTCATGGAAAACTTCTCCGTCTTTGGAAACTCCTTCGATAATTGTCTAAATAATCTTGATAAAATGCTCCAACGTTGCAAGGATGCAAATCTTGTCCTTAATTGGGAAAAATTCCTTTATGGTTAAAGTAGGATATGTGCTATGCATGGACACAAAGTGTACGTTTCAAGAACCTGTTTTACTTATTGTACAGTTGCAGCCTTGAAATTGAAAAGCAAAATCGACATAAATCTATTAAACTTCCACCCAATACTATGTCAAAGCATTAGAAGTTTTCTAGGACATGCCAGTTTCCTTTTCTACGACATTTATTAAAGCACTTCCTCAAAAATTGCGCCTCCCTCTAACAAAACTTACTTAATAAGATACGCATTGTGATTTCGATGACGAATGTTACAAAACATTCAATTCATTAAAAGAAAAACTTTTCGCAGACTTTGCAAACTATTTGGTAGGTGATATTATACCTAAAGGGATGACGCAACAACAAAAGAATAAATCCTTCTCTGACTCAAAAATTACTTTTAAGAAGATCCCTATCTTTTCAAAGTATGTTCAGACGATATGATCAGACACTGTATCTCAGGACCAGATGTAACACCCTCAAATCTGAGCACGCAGCGGAATGTTTGAATATCCGAGGGCGTTACATTTATGGATCAATAGCACAAGATCTGAGAACGACTACTAAACGTGTCGTTTGAAAAAGATACACTGGATTAACAAAATACTTGTTTGTTACATAAGCCCATGGCTTCAAATTGTTCAACAATATAAATAAAGATTTCAGTTTATAACAATTGTCCCCAAAGTGTAATAAGACCCCAAATCTTAAGTGTTGACTCTTCATTTATTGACTCCCAATGTATCATCGCACCTCGTGCCTTATTGACCTGAAAACATGCTTAAAACGTCAACATAACGTTGGTGAATTCATAGGTTTATGTAAATCTGTTTGTCTAAGACAGCAAGATTCCCAAGGTGTATGATTTAGCAAAATGCAAACATCATAAAAAGTAATTACGTTTCCTAATCTTATGACACTAAAGCTCGACATATATTGAATGCTGCAATCTACTATTTGCCATCAGGTGTACGTGATGATGTGCTAACCCGCAACATCCCAGATTCGACATGGTCATTATGCGTTCGTCCCTGTGATAGCTAGTCACCCGAACCGGGGATTGTCAATCCCTATTGATCTATCCATAACATTCGCGCCCACATAATGTAATTCCCAATCACATCTATGCAATTAACAGTTCATGATCATGGACATAATGGGTTATGGTAACTTAGGCAAACACGTAATCATGGTATAAAATGTACACTTACGTCCAATTTGTAAAACAAAGCATGTTCTCTCCCAAGGATGGAATCATTTTAATATATTGTTAAATCATGGGGCTATGAAAATCACCTTAGCACGGCTGTTCTATTCCGAATGGATAATAAATATCCATAGTAAGCAGTGGATCCACGTCAAGGAGTACCTAAGTAGTACGGTCAAAGTCTTAGTTTACAAATTTAAGCAACAAGACTCATTGTATATAAATAAATTCCCTTTTAAGTTTACTATATACCGTTATCACTGTTGTTGATGATGCACCAGATTATTCGTATTTATAATTTCCGATGGTGGCTTCAAGAAGCGTGTATGAATCTCATGTTAATTAAATATATTATTTTATTTCGTCGTTAATTAACCCGTTAATGTCCGATATCTTAAGGTTCGACCATAATGTTAAGTGTTTCGTTGATGCACTTTTGTCACAAAATTACACCTTAGTAGGTTTCCTTATAATTAAAAAATAGCCCTGGGGTCTTATTTAGGTATACTTTATTTACATTTTAAACCCAGTCTTCATTAATTACATAAGTAGTCCTTCAAGTTTACAAAATTGTAATTTGGGTCTTTATAGTTACACTTCAATCCCTAAGTTTTAGAATGTTTCAAAAACAGTCCCTAGAGTTATTGCAATTCGAAAAATAACAATCTAACCCCTTAAGTTTCGAAGTTTACTTTTATTAGTCCTCTTGACTTGTAAATAAAAATTGTAATTTTCACTCCATTAGTCCCAACTAGTGGTATTTGGCTTCTATTTAGTCATAGCCAACAAGGCGGTTTCGGACTTAATATAAGCTATTCGAGCTTATTTTTTGGCTTAGAGCCTAATTGGGCCCTGTTTTAAGGTCCGTTTTGCGTTTCAACGATCCGTTATAGTTTTAATAAGTCCAAAAGTCTTTAATAAGCTCATGTGGGTCTGTTGAGCTTAAAATAAGCTTAGGGAGCTTATTATGGCTTATTTTAAGCTTATTGGGCCCGTAAGCCCAATAGCTTAACCCGATACACCCTTCTAGGCTTCCCTTGGCTTTTTAGCTTATTTCCTATACGTTTCAACTTAGCTTAATCTGTCTTGGTTTCAGCTTATTTGAAATAAGCCAATAAGCACCTGTTAATGGGCTTTCGGGCCCATTAATGACCCGAAAGGTTTTAAGTCTATTTGGTTCGGCCCATTAAGGTCCAATAACTTTGTTTTAGTCCGTTAAGCACTTGGAAGGTTAGTTTGCTTATTTAGCTTATTCGATAAGCTAATAAGCCCACTGTTGGGCCTATTGGGCCTAAACGAGACCCGATAGTCCTCCTAGGCTTTTAGATTGTTTCCCTATGAGTCCATTAAGTACATTAAGGTTCAATAAGCCCATTGAGCACTCATAAGGTCACCAATAAGCGATCCCAGCTTATTGTGAGCTTATACCTTTACGCTGGGCCCGTTAACGGGCTAGAAGGCCCATCAAGGGTTCGAATGGGTTTCTAAATGAAATGAAAGCCCCATGTGAAGCAAATAAGTACTTCAAGACCATGATTAAGCCCGTGTGGCTTATTAATAAGCTGTGGCTTATTAAATAAGCCCTCGTTGGCCTTGTTGGGCTCGATGGTGGGCTAGTAAGCCCATTAAAGGTACGGGTTGTTATTCTAGGATATTTTAGGGTCCATGCGAAACTAATAAGCACTCCTAGCACCTTAGTAAGCTCGTTGGGCTCTCAATAAGCTCGTAGAGCTTATAGGCATTATTAGGCAGTTGACGGAGTCCCACCCCTTTGGTTGTTAGGCCGGTTACGTGCTCTAGGGTTTCTTAAAACTCATTAGCAAGCTAGTTGAACCAAATGTGATCTTATTTAGCATGCGTAGGGTCGTGTTCGCCACATGCACACGTTGGATAAGGTTGTTCACACGTCCCTTAGCCTTCATGTCGTATTTACTTCAAAAGTTTACGTATAATATTTACATACGTTCATGTAGAGGGGTTGGTGTTCACGTTAATGTTCAAGTACCCATGTAAGCGAAATATTTAAGCCCTAGATTGTCGTTTGCCATTTTGTACATGCGTTTTATTAGTTTTCTTGCACAACACAAGTGTTACCCAACTTTATATGTACATGAACCATGCGTGGGACGTACCATGCATGTTCACGTACACCTTTCAGGTTAAGCACAACTAAACGAGACCCTCACAACTAGACACGAATAGAAAATGGATGGCATAGGGTACGTAAAGCTAAATTCGAGACTTACAATGGTCCAAGAGCAGTTCCTTAGTTAGACTGGGTATGATGGGAAACACGAACGAATTACACCCCAAACGTGTATTTATTCCTAAAGCTCCAAAGATTGTTGACCTGATCTTAGCTGTATATTCTCCTTGGCCTCGTTATGTAACCCCCTTGTTATGTTTTCTTGGTTCGAATGAGTAAACAGGAGGTGTTTGGTTGCGGTTTGAGACTTGACGCAAAGGAGGGTCTATATGTTCTCTTGTTTGAGTGTGTGTGAGTTAACAAGAGTGTCAAATGGTAAGTATATATGAGTATTTATAGGCAAGATGTCTAGTTAACTTTCCTAGTCCACAAACAAACCAAGCCGTGTCTAGCCTTGATGGTTTATGGTTTTTGTAACTACACATGGTTTTGGTATATACTTCTCAAGTTCCTTGTCTTAATTACACAAGTATATGTACAAGGCTAGGCTTTAGATAAATGAAATCTTGTGTTTGTGTGTTTGAGGACAATTAGCTTGGCCTAGGGGACCTAAGGAAGGAGAGTGAGTCTTTACCATTGGGAATTAGGTTAGTTAGAAACAATAGGACAAGTATTATTAGTTGGGTGATGTACTGTCCTTTTAGGATCCTTAGCATGATTTTTTTGGTGATTTCCTATGCATGTGTATGCATGTATTCGGTTTATAGAGGACATTTGACACCAAAAATTGATTAAATTTGTGTAAGGAATATGAATAAGTGGGTATTGGTTTTGAGTCTAGGTATTCGGGGTGTGCCTCAAAATGTATTTTATCGCGAAACGTAGACCTTTTAGTGGACCAATAAAAATAAAATACTAAAGATACATAATTATCTCTCCTAGTAATTCTATTTATTACTTGGTGGGATGTAAACCTCAATTTTTTTATGATCGTTTACATTAATTGATTATTTCTGTCTACGCGGTTTAGCTTAAAGGAATATTAAAAGTAAACGGTAGCGGACTATAAAATAAATAGTTATCATTAATAGAGTCGTACAATGACATGAAAAAAAAATACTGTGAATGTTATAGTCTCCACCCGTTTAAAAGAGCTTTTTTGTCTCAAAGATTAAGACCTTGTACGATGGATGACGAAGCTCGGTTTGTGAAGGAGTTTGTTGGGTATTTTGTTATTGAACGGGTTCTTCACGTTCCCAGGTAAACTCAGGGCCCCGCCTAGAGTTCCAGCGAACCTTAACCAATGGTATCCGGCTTCGCTTCAATCGTTTGATCTCCCGTTCCATGATTTCACTGGGCTCTTCACAAACCGGAGCTTGTCGTCAAATGAATTCCTTCTAACGGCAAGAATATTGGTTCGTCCTCCCGCGTAAACCATTTCTTCAGATTTGATTACATGGAAAGTGTGGTGACTCTGCTCAACTCTTGAGGAAGTTCTCAGCTTGAAGGCAACCTTTCCACTTTTGCTAACACTTTTGAAAGGGTCTACGACATATCTCGGGTTAGCTTGCCGCTTACGAACCGTATTACGGACTTCATTTCCAAGTGTGAGACCTTGAAAATAACTCTGTCGCAACTTCGAACTCCATCGGCATTTCGCTTTCCGATAAGACGTAGCTCTTTTGTCGATCCTGTGCCGCTTGCATCCTTTGCTTGATCAGGACGATCTTTTCCGTTGTTTCTTGGATTAATTCCGGGCCAGTCAGTTGGGCTTCCCCAACCTCGGCCCAGCATACTGGTGATCGGCATTTTCGACCATACAATGCCTCGTAAGGGGCGGCCTTTATGCTAGCGTGATAACTGTTGTTGTATGAAAATTCGGCCAATGGCAAATGCTTAACCCAGCTTTGCAAAATCGATCCGCAAGCACGTAGCATGTCCTCAAGAGGTTTTTGAATGGTCTCTCTCGCTCTGGCGTCAATTCTGGATGATAGCAAGTGCTTCAAATTTTCGCTGTTATCCGTACCCAAAGCTTTTATGTATATGACCTCCAGAAATTTGAAGTGAATCTTCCATCACGATCACAGATAATTGAGGCAGGTATCTCGTGTCTTGCCACTATCCTGTTCAAGTACAACCTTGCCGACATTACTCCAATGGATCATTCTCCGTATGGTAGAAGGTGGAGAACCAGATTTTTGTGTAGTCGATTACAATCACCTAGATGTGTCATAACTTGTGTCGACTAGGTAGTTTAGTGATAAAACCATTGTTATTATTATCCTATTTCCACTAGGGTATTCTGGTTGTACTAGCAAAACCCCGATGGCCTTTGATGTTTCGGCCTTGACCCTTTGCACCTGTTAGGCATTTGTACATACGTGGCGGATTATGGTCAGCCTTTATGTTTTGGCCACCAAAATAATTTCTTCACATCTTGGTATTCTTTTATGGAACCAGGATGGATAGAATAGTTTCAGATTTGTGGGATTCGTGCATAATCACGGGAATCTTAAGTCTCCATAGCAAGGTATCCAACTCCTGCTGTTGTGTAAGCATAGTCTGTCCATCTGGCAAGGTTGGTTCCAATCTTTCCTGGGTATATCCCTTCGGATTATCCTCCTTACGTCCTTCTTTACGATATTCTCTGGTTTCTGGGCTTCGATTCTAAGCTTTATATATTCATTTGGAAGATCCAAACAATTGTCATAACTAAGGCTCGAACGTAATGGCTAATCGTTCTTTACGGCTCAGCGGCATCGGCCACGTACGTTTGATTTACTTGGTTGATAACAGAATATCACAGTCGTAGTCATCAATAAATTTAGCCAAACGGCGTTGCCTAAAAATGTTAACGCTCCTTATGATCAGAGAAATGTGTTGTAGGCTTTTATGATTCGGGGAATACGGTGCGTCTGGTTTCGTATAGATAGTGTCTCTCATATCTTTAGGGAAACACATACCGATACAAGCTAACACTTTCATGAGTGGTGTAGTTCTTCTCATGAATTTTTAACTGTCGAGAAGCATAGGCAATCACCTTCTCTCTCTGCATTAACACAGCACCTAAGCCCTTGTGTGACGCACATACAGTTATAACCACAAAGTCCTCGCTTCCCTCAGGTAAATCCAGAATTGGGGCACTGCATAGCATCTGCGTTTCAACTGGATAGGCGTTCTCTTCTTTATCCCCAGTCGGACTTGATTCCTTTTCTGAGTAAGTTTCGTCATTGACTTAGCATATCTTCAGAAAAATCCTTCAATGTGAACCTTCGATAGTAACCAGGCAAGACCTAAAAATTGGCGGTATCTCCGTTGGTCGTCTTGGGAGATGGCCCAATCCTTGAATTAGAAGACTCTATCTTGGGCCGGGTCTCACATGTATGTCTTACTATCAATACATTGTTACGAGAGATGGTACCTTCGGAATCCACAATTCAAACTTTTTATTGAAACTTTGCGTACACTTCTACTTCTTAAGCAATTCCAATTGCTTTAAGGTGTTCTTCATGCTCCCTTTCGTCTTTTGAATAAATAAGTATGTCATCGATGAAGGACAATTACGAACTGTCAAGTAAGGTTTGCACACTCGGTTCATGATGTCCTGAATACCGCAGGGCATTTGTTAGTCCGAATGCATACCTGGAAACTCGTAATGGCCACAACGAGGGTTCGAATAAATGCCGTCTTTGGAATGTCTTGTTCTCGCACTCTAAGCTGGTGATATCCGGGATCTCAGATCTATTCTTCGAATAAATACTGGATCCTTGAAGTTGATCAAACAAATCATCGATCCTCGGGGGAATGGTCACGTTTCTTTACCGTCAGTTTATTTACTCGCGGTAGTTGATGCACATCCCTGAACGACTCGTCCCTTCTTTTGACAAATAAGACGGGGCTTCCCCAAGGTGAGGAACTACGGCCTTATGAATCCCTTGTCAGAAAGTTCTTGTAATTGTTTGGATAATTACTTTCATTTCGGCTGGGCAAATCGATATGGTGCTGAGCTTACGGCGTGCGGCTCCTGGAATTAAGTGATTTGGGGGAATTCCATGGTCGAAGCTGGAGGAGACATGCAAGTCCTCGGGAAACACTTCTGGAAAATCTCGGACGATTGGTACGTCCTCTATCTGTTTCCTTTCGACTTGTCCTCCTCTTTCTTGGCGGATATCTGTGCTAAAAAGACCTGGCATCCCTTGGCCATGTACTCTTGAGCTTTTGAACATGAGATAACTGTCAACCGGGATTCTCTCCGTTCTACTCTTCGTTGCCACGAAATGTCAAGTTTCCATCTCACGTTAGGGAAACTTGAACGAGTTTCTCATCGCCCCACAACTATCACACAGTAGCGTGAACATCTTCTTAACGTCCATACGATAATGAAGCGGAAGATATCCCAGTTCTACGGGCATTAGATCTATGTTGAACGGATGGCCTAAGAAATTTAAGGTGCAACCTCGTATAATTGTGTCTATCTCGACTAATTTTCATCTGCTAATTCGACATCATTACTATTTTCTATGAAGTTGGGGCGATTGTTTATCAAGAACTACAATGCAGTGGATATTAAAACTTTCTTCGGCTGCCAGTGTCGAATAAGATAGATGCATTGTGGTTATTTAGAGGACGTACCCGTGCCGACATTTGCATTAGGTTTCCTGGATGCGTTTCCCCTTCTTTTCTACATTCCAACTGCATAAACCATCCCTGTGCGTTCCCATTTCCTCCATCTTTTTATTCTTCAGTTTGGACAATCTCTCTTGAAGTGTCTGGTAGCTCCACACTAAAACAACATTTCCGTTTGGGAGATGCCCCATTGCCCCTTCTGCCCTTCTGAGTATTAGCAACATTTGTGTTACCAGTATTCTTGTAATCGCGAGCAAAGTGCCCTATTTTGTTGCACTTGTGGCACCTCTGGGTGCACGAGCCATTGTGGTAGAGATGGCACTTGGTGCACTTGGGCAATGATCCCCCATAAGGCTTCCTTTCGCCTGTCCCCATGTTGTAGACCTTGGCGACATTCTGCCTCTTGAAGGGTTGCTATTGGTGACCATGGTTGTTTCTAAAGGAATTATTAGCCTTCCTTTTGTTGTTAGATTGCCTTTCCGCGTAGGTGCGGAGTTTCTGATCCATCAAGTCATTAGCCAACTCAATAGTCTCATCCAACGTCTTAGGTCTGGCAGACTTGACGTTCCCATAAATGTTGTTAGGAAGTCCACTGATGTACTTGTCAACCTTCTCGGTTTCATTGGCAACAAACTTGGTACATATCAGGGTTAACTCTTGGAAACGTTCAGTGTATGCTGGAACATCGTTTCCCTTGACCTTCAGGTTCCACAGCTCAATTTCTAATTTCTTGATTTCGCCCTGCGGACAGTACTTGTCCGTCATCTTTTTCTTGAGTACTTCCCAAGTCATTGCATATGCCTCTGGACCTAAGGTTCTTATCTGACCATTCCACCAAGTCAAAGCAGCACCTAACAGAGTGCAGGTGGCAAACTTTACTTGATTCTCAATAGCACAACCACTGATATTGAAAACTGACTCCATCTTTTCAATCCACCGAGTTAAACCGACCACGCCTTCAGCCCCCTTGAAGTTCAAAGGTTGACACTTCATGAAGTCAGCGTAAAAACAAGGGCGCGCAGTTTGCACGTTCCTTCGGTTATCCCCGTGCGAACTGTGGCTTCCATCTCCATTGGTGGAGTTTCGCAAGAGAGCTTGGTCGATCATTGCTTGGATGGATTCGGGGGTCATGTTGTTTGGGTTGGTGTCATCGACAGGGGTATTTGGTCCTCTTCTGGTTGTAGGTGCCATGATTTGTCTAGATCACAAAAGACAAAACATGAGGTTATATGACAGAATATAATAATATATAGATGAGATAATCAACACAAGAGAAGTATATAGTACAAAGTAACACATCCATTTCATTCATAACTTTGAAAATTTTACATGAAATAGTCGTCGGAGTACACATAACACAAAAGATCTAAGGCTATGCTAGCGGGGAAAACCCCTAATACTTAACATGCCTGTACAATGACCTAGCAAGATACAATAACATAAATCACTAAATGTGACTGTCGGCGTCCCTAGAAGCCTCCTGGTGATCTGGAATCCTAGCCTCTGGTCCTGGCTGTCTAGCTCTCCTCTGCTGCTCTCGCAGTGCTAACAACTCAGCCTGCATGTCGCTCATCTCTCGCCTCATATCTCTGATGACTCGGAGAGTCTCTACCATCTGGTCCTGGCGCCTACGATCAGTCTCTCGAAGCGCTGCTAACTCAGCCTGCTGCATCTGAAAGCGAGTCTCGTGTACCTGGTGCTGTGTCTGAATGAGAGTACTCTGCAGCTGTAGCTGTGTCTGGTGTGCCTGGAGATAGGTCTCATGTGCATACACATGATCACGATGGGTCTGAAGACCCTGATGAGTCCCTGACCTCAACCTATCCGAATGAGCCCAAGCCTCGCGGGAAGCATAGGCCTCCTCCTCCACCATCCATACTGTCTCCTGGAGAGTCATCCTATCCCCCATAAGTAAATCGACCCGCTGCGAGTCCATATCGACTCGCTATGATATACGAGACAAACTAGCCAGAGCGTCCTCTAAGTAAAGCATACAAGTCATGTGTACCCCGCTCATAGGAGCTGCAACAAAGTTCTACAGACCCCTAGTGTTGACCTCGTCCCACGGTCCGTAGGTGCAATCTCTGGAAACTGCCGTCTGCTCCGGATCTAACCAAGCATTCCCGAATACCCGTACCCAACATCTCTAATCCCCTGTCGCCTTCCTTCAGCATCTACCGTGCTAACAAATCCATAATCTATCCCTCGACCTCTGGTAGGTCTAGCAGTAGAACTTTCTCCGATCTCATGTCTGGAGCCTATAGTGGACAAATACAACCTCTTGCGGGGAGGCTGCTCAGTACTCGGGGGGGGGGGTGGGGGGGAGGGTGGGGGGGGAGGATTGGGTAACACCCTACGTCAACAGGTGGGTGGTATGTAATAAGGATGGTGGAAGTGGTGGTAGTGGAGGTGTGGTAATGCGGTATATCGCCGCCAAATCAATGGAAGAGCCTGGTTGAATGCTATCCTGAGTGTCTGGATTTGGGTTAGACACCCAGATAATGGTGGTAAAGGTGGTGAGTGTGCAGGTGGGGCCGTGCACCTAGCAAGGCGCCCCCCTGCAGAGGGTGGTGATAGTGATATAGGTGGTGATGGTGATGGAGTAGTCATGGTCAGAAGTCTCTCAACCTCTGCCCTGTGGAAAGGGATATGGAAGATGGAAGTCTGTCTGGGGTTCGGAACTAAACCCTAGCCCCAATAGTAATGTTAGTGGTGGGTGGTGGTATAACAAGCTCTGTTCCCTCAGGTGGGAAAACAGGCTCATCAACAGGTGTAGCAATACAGAGGTCGGCGGACTAAGTGCTCCTCCCCTCCTCGTCCTCATCATCCTCATCCTCATCATTGGCGTCATCCCTAGATGAATCGCCGTCATCATCATCTCCATCATCTCCCCCATCTATAGGATAGTCAACCGGACCATCCTTTGTCTCATCATCCTCGTACTCCTCTGGATCCTCCTCGGGATCCGACTCCGTAACATATCCGGGTGACTCAGTAGTAGGTGACTCAATAGGAGGTAATGGCTGCTCCTCAGCCGGAAACTCATGGTCATCCTCCAATGGTATATACTCAGGGTATATAGGCTCTGGCACGTAGTCAGGATCATGTGCCTGTACGAACATAGGCTCACGCTCATCCTCATCCTGAGGAACTGGTGGTGTCTGTGGGTTCTCTAGTGGTTCATGTATGTGATCTGGTGATGGTGGGGCTACTAGCTGTATCGGGAGTCCGTCGTATCCTAGTATGATGACCCGTGGAACGCCTCCCTCCGATACCTCCTCATCATCGGCTCCCCAGAAAGCTCTGCCGGGCTCAGAGTCAGTGTAGACGGAAGTGTAGGTAACAGCAGATGTCGCAGAAGACATAGTTACTGCAAAAAGTAAAATAACTTATATAATATTATCTTATAAGAAGAAATCGATATGCTAATGTCTGTAAGGCTTTTAATATAAATCCTCTAAAGTAAATATACTAATAAGTATTTATATACCCTAAATTAATCATGTAAGCACTAGACCCTACTAATGCTAAAGCAATGCATGTTATGTAAGCATATATGCGCTAGACGTAAACAAGTAATGCATGTATGTCCCTCGCAAATCCTATTTGTGAAAAAAAACAGTTTTGAAAAGGGTTATATCCAGACAAAAACTTTGACCTGTTCACTATAACCTTGGCTCTGATACCGAATCTTTAACAACCCTCAAATCTGAGCATAAAACGCAAGCGAATGTGTTGAATATCCGAGGGCGTTACATTTATGGATCAATAGCACAAGATCTGAGAACGACTACTAAACGTGTCGTTTGAAAAAGATACATTGGATTAACAAAATACTCGTTTGTTACATAAGCCCATGGCTTCAAATTGTTCAACAATATAAATAAAGATTTCGGTTTATAACAATTGTCCCCAAAGTGTAATAAGACCCCAAATCTTAAGTGTTGACTCTTCAATTATTGACTCCAATGTAAACATCGCACCTCGTGCCTTATTGACCTGAAAAACATGCTTAAAACGTCAACATAATGTTGGTGAATTCATAGGTTTGTGTAAATCGATTGTAGGACCGCAAGATTTCCAAGTGTATGATTAAGCAACAAATGCAAACATCATAAAAAGTAATTACGTTTCCTAAGCTCATGACACTAAAGCTCGACATATATGAATGCAAATATAAATTTGCCAACAGGTTCCCCTAATGAATGTGTAACCCCCGCAACATCCCAATTCGACATGGTTATCGTTCGTCGCCAGGATAGCTAGTCACCCGAACGGGGATTGTCAATCCCTAATAGATCTATCCATAACATTCGCGCCCACATAATGTAATTCCCAATCACATCTATGCAATTTTACATTTCAAGACATGGGACATAATGGGTTATGGTAACTTAGGCAAACACGTAATCATGGTATAAAATGTACACTTACGTCCAATTTGTAAAACAAAGCATGTTCTCACCCCAAGGATGTAAATCATTTAAATAATTGTAAAACATAGGGCTATGAACTCACCTTACAGGTAGCTTCTCCGAATGAGAAGAAATATCCAAGTAAGCAGTGGATCATACTAACCGTCCAAGTAAACCTTATTAATATGAGTCAAGTCTTAGTAGGACACATTTAAGCTACGAACTCATTGTAATAAACTAAATTCCACTTTAAGTGTTATATATAAACCAGTTATCACTTGTGGTGGTGCACATGGTTTATTGTGTTTACAATATTCTATGGTTCTCGAGGAAACGCAAATCATTATAAAGAAATATACTTTATTTATTAACTTGTTATTAAACCCGTTTAATGTCCGAATATCTTAATGTTCGACCGACTTGTTAAGTGTTTTATTTATTCACTTTTGTTTCACAAATATACCCTTAAGTTTCTAGTTGTTACACTTTGGTCCCTCGGTTTATAAATATAAACATTTATACCTTAAACCTTTTAGTTTCGGAAATGACATAATTAGTCCCTTAAGTTTACAAAATTGTAATTTAGGTCTTTATAGTTACACTTCAATCCCTAAGTTTTAGAATGTTTCAAAAACAATCCCTGGAGTTATTGCAGTTCGAAAAGAAATAACAATCTAACCCCTTAAGTTTCGAAGTTTACATTTTTAGTCCCTTGACTTGTGAAAATTGTATTTTCACTCCAATTAAGTCCCAACTAGTGGTATTTGGCTTTATTTAGTCCCAATAAGCCAACAAGGCTGTTTCGGCTTAAAAATAAGCTATTCGAGCTTATTTTTGGCTTAACGGGCCTTATTGGGCCCGTTAAGGTCCGTTTTGCGTTTTAACGATCCGTTATAGTTTTAATAAGTCCAAAAGTCTTTAATAAGCTCATGTGGGTCTGTTGAGCTTAAAATAAGCTCGGGGAGCTTATTATGGCTTATTTCGAGCTTATTGGGCCCGTAAGCCCAATAGCTTAACCCGATACACCCTTCTAGGCTTCCCTTGGCTTTTTAGCTTATTTCCTATACGTTTCAACTTAGCTTAATCTGTCTTGGTTTCAGCTTATTTGAAATAAGCCAATAAGCACCTGTTAATGGGCTTTCGGGCCCATTAATGACCCGAAAGGTTTTAAGTCTATTTGGTTCGGCCCATTAAGGTCCAATAACTTTGTTTTAGTCCGTTAAGCACTTGGAAGGTTAGTTTGCTTATTTAGCTTATTCGATAAGCTAATAAGCCTACTGTTGGGCCTATTGGGCCTAAACGAGACCCGATAGTCCTCCTAGGCTTTTAGATTGTTTCCCTATGAGTCCATTAACTACATTAAGGTTCAATAAGCCCATTGAGCACTCATAAGGTCACCAATAAGCGATCCCAGCTTATTGTGAGCTTATACCTCTACGCTGGGCCCGTTAACGGGCTAGAAGGCCCATCAAGGGTTCGAATGGGTTTCCAAATGAAATGAAAGCCCTATGTGAAGCAAATAAGTACCTCAAGACCATGATTAAGCCCGTGTGGCTTATTAATAAGCTGTGGCTTATAAATAAGCCCTCGTTGGGCTCGATGGTGGGCTAGTAAGCCCATTAAAGGTACGGGTTGTTATTCTAGGGTATTTTAGGGTCCATGCGAAACTAATAAGCACTCCTAGCACCTTAGTAAGCTCGTTGGGCTCTCAATAAGCTCGTAGAGCTTATAGGCAAGTCACGAGTCCCACCCCTTTGGTTGTTGGGCCGGTTACGTGCTCTAGGGTTTCTTAAAACTCATTAGCAAGCTAGTTGAACCAAATGTGATCTTATTTAGCATGCGTAGGGTCGTGTTCGCCACATGCACACGTTGGATAAGGTTGTTCACACGTCCCTTAGCCTTCATGTCGTATTTACTTCAAAAGTTTACGTGTAATATTTACATACGTTCATGTAGAGGGGTTGGTGTTCACGTTAATGTTCAAGTACCCATGTAAGCGAAATATTTAAGCCCTAGATTGTCGTTAGCCATTTTGTACATGCGTTTTATTAGTTTTCTTGCACAACACAAGTGTTACCCAACTTTATATGTACATGAACCATGCGTGGGACGTACCATGCATGTTCACGTACACCTTTCAGGTTAAGCACAACTAAACGAGACCCTCACAACTAGACACGAATAGAAAATGGATGGCATAGGGTACGTAAAGCTAAATTCGAGACTTACAATGGTCCAAGAGTTCCTAGTCGTGGGTATGAGGTAAACACGAACGTATACACCCCAAACGTGTATTATTCCTAAGCTCCAAAGCTTGGTTTACCTAATCCTTAGCTCGTATATCTCCTTGGCCTCGTTATGTAACCCCCTTGTTGTGTTTTCTTGGTTCGAATGAGTAAACGGGAGGTGTTTGGTTGCGGTTTATATATCCCGAACAAGAGAGAGGAGAGTTTGAAGTGTGTGTGGGTTAACAAGAGTGTCAAAGGGTAAGTGTACATGAATATTTATAGGCAAGAAGTCTAGTTAGTTTTCCTAGTCCACACCCCAAACCGAATCGTGCCCTAGGGGGCGGTTTTGAGGGGATTTAGTTAATCTCACATGGTTTTTGCTAAACCACCATAAGTACAAGTTTTAATGAGCCCTAAGTTGTACAAGATTCACTTAGCTAGCAAATCTTATGTCTTGGTGTGTTGTTCCATTGTTAACCGTGACTAGGAGGAGCAAGGGAAGCAAGTGAGTATTAACCATTGGGTAAGGAACTAGTAGGAGACCATTAGGACATGTTTTAATGACTTAGGATTAGTACATGTACTTTTAAAGATCATTAGGTTGATTTGCTAGTAAGTAATCCACATGGGACGATTTGTTGTGGGTTTACTTGCCCATGTTCGACACTAAAGTGATATAAACACAAGACTTGATCAAATTTTTGTGTTTAGGCTTTTAAAGTGGGTATTGGTTTGAGTCTAGGTAAGTCTAGGTATTTCCGGGGTGCGTCCAAGTGTATTTTATCGCGAAACGTAACCCTTTTACGTGACCAATAAAAATAAAATACGCAAAGTACATAATTATTCTCAAAATAATTATTGATCGACCCGATCCCCATACCCCCTCTCCCCACTCTTTCCCCCGCTGCCACACCGAACCAACATCATCACCACCTCTATCCAGCCCACCATGGGGTGCGTTGGGTTTGACAGAGACGAACCACAAGGGTGCGTCAGGTCTGTCTCAAACCAAAAAGGGTGCGCGCGGCTTATTATAGGAACAAAAGGGTGTGTGTGGTTATATACAGAAGGGTGTGTTGAGGTTTATAACACCACGAGGGACGTTTGTTTCTAGGTTATGCAACGCATAGGGTGCGTTTGATGCTCGGTGCAAGCCAGATTAGGGTGCGTCTGTTTGGTGGCTAACACAAGGGGTGTTTGCTTTCCAAGACAGCAAGTAGGGTGCGTTGGTATGTGGTTATGCCCAGCCATAGGATGCGTTTTGGTTTAAGCTTGCACCAGCAGGGTGCGTTGGGTTTTGGGTTTAACACGAGGGGTGTGTTCGTTTGAATGGTCACAGACAAGGGTGCGTTGGTTTTCGTGGGGTAACAACATAGGGGTGTTTGTTTTGCTGAAAATCAGCTTTCGGGCGTGTTTGGTTTAGGTTATAGCACCGTAGGGTGCGTTTGGTTTTCATATGACAGCATGGATGCGTTTTCGTTGGTTGTCATAGTCATATTAGGGTGCGTTTGGGTAGGCAGTTAGCACCTAAGGGAGTGTGTGGGTTAGCAGCAGATTTGGATGTGTTTGGTTTACATAGACTAGGGTGCGTCGAGTTGGTTTAGCCGCACATCAGGTGCGTTTGGTTTGGACAGCACCAAAAGGGTGCAACAAGCATCAAGGGTGCATTGGGTTTATCAGAATGCAACAAGGGTGCTGTTCGTGGTTTTTCTTCGTCCGCTCCAAAGGTGCGTTTGGCATTCATTACCGGCACCTTGGGTGTGCATTTGATACTGTGGACAGCAATACCACAATGGGGGCGTTTGCTTTGGCTATAATCTTAACAGCGAAGGGGCTGTTTGGTCATGGTTGCCGCTAGGGTTTTATGTGGTTGGTTTTGGATTAGCACCCCAAAAGGGCGTGTTTGGGATAGCCAAGATTTGGGTGCGTGTTGGGATTGTGAGCTGTTGTTTTCCATAAATGGTTTATTTACTGCGTTTGGTTTTAAATATAAAAACGGCTAAAATAAATATGTTACGTTTTGGGATAATATAAAACCGAATATATAATAGTGTTGGTTGTTAAATAAATCGTGATAAATTATTATTTTGAATAATATTATATTAGGAATTGTGACGTATTTAAATGCTACGATTTGTATCGGATATACTTATTAATATGTAAAATCAACGACTATATAAAATAAAATACACTTGAAGTTTACTAGATGTTTTCTTTTTGGTATGAATGTTTAAAATGGATTTGCAACAAAGTCTTTCGACTTGGGATTGTTTATAAACGGAAAGGTCATGGCGAAATTTATATAATTTGTTATATTTAGTAACATTTTACTAAAACTCTTATCGTTTTAAACCTGGGGTAAAAAGACTAAGATATGGTTTTAAAGACTATATTAAAAATACTATACAAAATATGAAAACGGACAAAAACTTATACTTTTACAAGAGATAAATAGTATTGACTCGTGGCATGTCGGAAGAAAGAAACGAAATATAATTTATAAATGTTTATTTTATATTTTATAATGGTTTATAAAATGTTACAACTGGTGTGTTTACATTCATAACGTTAAGAAATGTGTCAACCTTTGTACAAAGCTTTTATTTAATTAAATAAATGGTTGTCAAATCTATCGGGTTTAATAAATTATTCAACTTGTTATATAATCCTGCAAGGTTATATTATTCTTTTCTTTTCATTAATCTTTGAATTGATTGTCTTTGTTATATAATTCACGGTATGAATTATATAAGGGTTTTATTTTTAATAAGTAATTTTTAAGTATATTATTACACTCTTTGGATATATTTTTATTTATTATTTAACCATACCACCAATTATTACAACTTTAAATCTAAATCTTTAATCAATGTGGTCCGTTGGAGTACTCATCATGGGAACCCAAATCTACTCCATCCTAAGCTAGTAGGATATAAACGTTGTTAAGAATAAGCTGCAAATTCTTGGTCCGTCAAGCGTTTCAGTTTCGTTTTGTCTGGCGCTTTAATACGCGCATTCTCGCCAATCGTTATTCATCATCGATGTGAGTTTATAGCCCTCTTTAATGTGTTTTACATTTAGTTTACAAAATTCTCGGGGGAGGATTTACATGCTCATACCACTTGTTTACATATTCGTGTACGAATATCTTTTACATACTATTCTACACCACTCTGGTTTACCTACTTGATTTTGCAAATTTATTACAAACTGGTTTCTTAATTTGTCACATACTCATTTGCATACATGTTTACGAAATGGTTTATCATACTCATTTCGATCACTCATATACTTGATTTATATCACACTCTTTTCTTCTTATGGATTAAGTACTCATGATATTTTTGAATACTACAGTTAATTTTTATTAGGACTACAAGTGTTTTTCGGTTATAATCATCTCCACCCATGTTTACATGTGCCTAAGTTAACAAAAAACCACACATTTGCCCAATTATCATGAACTGTCATTTCTTGACCGAGAGGACGTTGAGGCGAGCGGAGTGTATAAATAGATCATTTTGGGAGTGACATCCTGTTCGGGTGAGTAGCTTCACTAGTTTCGACTGGTATGAATCAAGATATGCATACAGGCGGACAATTTGGTGTTTTACGGGGTTGAACATATACCGGGCCATTTGTGCATTAAATTGCATACATATATGTCGAGCTTCCAGTATTGTCATGTGCTTAGCGCAAACCGTAGTATAAATTTATGTGGTACTGTATTTGTATATAGTAGACCCATACATTTTGGAAAATCAACGTTTTCACTGTCCATATACCTTATTTGAAACATTACTAATTTTGAACACTTTTTTGATATTGGGCGAAGCAATAAACATAAACTCTTTTGTTTTACACTTATTCTTACCAAAATCTGGTCGTTATTATCAGGGATTGAAATGATCATGTACTTTATAAATCTTTGGATTACAACATTTACATTTATACTTACACAAACTCTCATGAAATCACCAACTGTATTGTTGTACACTTTTAAGCATGTTTTTCTCAGGTTGTATTAGATGCTTGGCTTACTGATTGCTATGGAGTCTTTATTGCATGATTTCATTTATGGATTTCTACACAACATACAAATGATCAAATCTCGTGGGGCTATTTTTCAAGCTTTTTCATTGTGATGCAATTATGGGACAAATGTAATCTCTAATTTTAAAGAATCAACGAGATTACTTTTCAACGACACATTTAGAGGTAGTTCTCGGTATTTGTGCTATTGTATTATGAAGTACGCTCAAACGGACATATTTCCGCTGCGAACATTTGTGGGAGTTACAGTATTGGTATCAGAAGCCAAGGTATATAGAGAACTAAGGTTGAATATTTTTACCCTAAAATATAACAGTTTTAAAAACTTTGCTACTTTCACAATCAATACATTTTCAAAGTGCATACACACTACTTGCTTACTTGCTTACATTACCTAGTACTTTATGTGCTTACATGACATACTATAAGGGTAATATATATGCTTACATCTTTTGCGTATATCGCACGTTTAATTTATTATAGAGTTATTTATTATAATACATGAGCATTTCTTAAGACATTGTGAGTTGCACAATGGTCTCAATTATACCTCAGACATTGTGAGTTATACAATGGTCTCATCTTACTTCTTAGACATTGTGAGTTGCACAATGGTCTCATTTTCGTTATCAGACTTTTGTGAGTTATACAATGGTTCTAAGGATATTGATGTTTTTTTCTTCATAGCTTTATCACTATATGGTATTACACGAAGCGTCATAATTTTTTGGTTAATGAAATTTATGTATGAAATATAAGTAATTAATAGTCTGTTTAATGGCGGGACTTGTAATATGAGGATTGATATGATAATTGCTATGTTAACAAAGCCCGTCACAGTTCTGTTTACATGGGATTATGTATGAATTTAAGTATTACAAGTCTTGTATGGGCGGGACTTGTAATAGGAAGATTGATATGATAATCGCTATGCTGATTCGTTCATAATGACCTTTATCTTGTTTACTTTAAATCGAGAGTACTCATAATGCCTTGAACGCTATGCTCGATTTTCTGATTGTTTCGCTCTCCGCCTACGAAAGACGAGTTTCAGGACACTGTCCCATACTCATAGAGCACCTGATCGATATGTCATTCACCAACTTGAACAACTTTGTGTGTACGCGTGTTGGCATTAGAATATTAGTAAGTAGGATGATTTATGATCTATTGTTTTATTTAAAAAGGATTTGGGACCGGGCCTTTTAATTTAAATAAAATAAATTATAAATCATCCGAACCCATAAGTTTATAATTTCTTACTTACATAAATTTGGAGTTCTTTTTGTGATTAAGAAATTATACATGAGTGGGGCTTAATGGTTATCCGATATGGACAGAGTATGAACTGATAAAACGATAATCCTCAGATACCAGTTTTAAAAGGGTCTAGAGACACAATCGTTGTTTACTTACTCAGCGCAAAAATCAATAAAAATCTTAAGGCCTCACTTGGAGCTTATCCTTATTCATTTCTTAAGTTATACTTTTGCCATTGCAAGTCTTGCAATCACGAACTGTCGTGGAGCTAACAGACTGAGGTGCAATATCTCATCACCATTTGTTTATAGTATTGACGTTAATGGGCGCTGCTGTTGTTTGGGTCCTTGGAGCTGATGTCGGTCCCGACTGATACAACTTTATCCAATAGGTTTATGCAACTTACCTTAAAGGAGATAACACACGTATCGACTAAAACAGATTGTTGGACTATTCATTTCGGGCCAATAGGAGGAGACTTTTAGGTCGCGATAAATCCGTAGTACAGCAAGTAAGTTGTTGGTACTTAATCCCATAAGCACGTGATGTGATCACCGAACCTTAAATATAGTAAGAACGAGTCCACGTCTCGGACATTAGAAACTTATACAAACATTACTCTCGCGACGACACCTTCTTCTTGAAGTTTTTCACTATAATGAGACTTTCTCCTATAGGAGTTATACCAAGCCATAAGATTCTGTATTGAATATATTTTGAGATAACCATTTTGATGGATTAAATATCCTGGACAAAACCTAGCCAAATTTTTTTAAGAAGATTTAGAAGGTGTAGAACACGAATTTCGCTTGAATAAAGTTATCAGACGTTTCTTGTTTAGATCGTGTTTAGTTAAACCTTTAGTCATTTTTTGTCACACAACCCGGATAACCCAAATTTAATCTCCGGGACGAGCTTTCTTTAAGGGTAGGTACTGTTACATTCCGAGATTTTCGAATATTTGAATGACGATTTCAATCTTTGACTTTTTAGGGTCTGGCTTTACTTTAAGAACGAATCATCTAAATCACGTTTTCACGACTCAGACCTAAGCAATTTGAGGTAAAACGTATTTCAGACACTTTTTAGTTTTTTACCCGAGACTGAAAACAAGCAGAAGAGGGCTAAAACGCCGCAAAATTTTGAAAAAACTGCACGCAACGGGTACGGCACACAAAATTATTAAATTTATTTTTAATATCATATTTATTTAATAAAATATTAAAATAAAATTATTTAATAGTTTTCTTATTTAAGAGTAGTTGATAACGCGAATATCCGAGTTAAATTTCTTTTTATTTTTAAACCAAGTCACCCAAAATAGTTTATAAACGTTTTAAATAATTTTATAAACACGTTTACGGAAATTAGTGTGTGAATAATCATTTTTTATCAGTAAAATGATGTAGAATAAAACAAATGGCGCAAGTTTCGTGCGTTGATTCATTCGTTAAGTCGCTCAAACGTGTCCCGAACCAAAAGTTATCAAAAGTTCATTAAAAAGTTACACAATAGACCCTGAACAAATTATAACTTGCCACTTTTCTTATAAGTTTTATTATATAAATAAAACTTATAACACTTCATTTCATCTCCATCTTTATACACACACACACCACTGTGTCCCTCTCTCCCCCCCAAAAATATCCGGCCGCCCCTCCACCGCCGGCCACAACCTCCGGCCGCCACCGCCGCCGCCGGAAAACTTTTCCGGCGGGATTTTCCGATCAAAACCAAAAGTGGTCCTCACGACCGGATCTACCCGATCCCCATACCCACTCTCCGCCACTCGCCACCACCTCCACCCGCTGTCACCACCATCATCACCACCTCTATCCAGCCCACCATAGGGTGCGTTTGGGTTTGACAGAGACGAACCACAAGGTGTGGCTGGGTTCTGTCTCAACCGAAAGGGTCGCATGCGCTTTTATAAGGAAAAAAGGGGGGGGGTGTTGCGTATTTCCTTGAATTGTGGTTATATACAGAAGGGTGTGTTTGAAGTTTATAACACCATGAGGGACGTTTGTTTCTGGGTTATGCAACGCATAGGTTGCTCGTTGATGCATCGTGAAAGCCAAGAGTAGGTGTGCGTTGGATGTTGTTATACTCAAGACCTAGGATAGGATGCGTTTTGGTTTCAGCTATGCACCATGAGGTGGCGTTTAGTTTTGGGGTTAACCGAGGGGTGTGTTTCGTGTAATGGTCACAAGTAGGTTTTGCAATTGGTTTACGTGAGGTAACTGCATAGGGTGTGTGTTTGTCGGTGGTTAGGATAACAGCACGCAGGGGTGTTTGTTTTTATGTGTTTATAACTGAATTCAAGGGCGTTTGGAATCTAGCTCTTCCTTGTTTACTCTGCTATTTCTCGATTGTCTACTGGTAAACAGCCAACTAGAGTGCGTTTGGTTGTTGATAAAACACACCAAATGGTGCGTTGGTTTCTGTGGCAAAAACCACCACGAAGGTGGTTTGGTTCGTGTGAAGAACAACAGCATGTAGGGGTGTCTGTTTGTGCAGTTTACAGCCTTCAGGGGCGTTTGGTTTTGTTAAACAAGCACCAAGGGTGCATTGGGTTTATCAGAATGCAACAAGGGTGCGTTCGGTTTTCATGTCCGCACCAACGGGGTGCGTTTGGCATTCATATCCGCACCAAGGGTGCATTTGATACTGTGGCAGCAACCCCACAAGTGGGAGTTGTTTGCTATTAATTTAAAAGCGAAGGGGCCTATGTTTGGCTCATGGTAGCCGCTAAGGGTTGTGGTTGTTGGTTTTGGAAATTAAACCCAAACAGGGGTGTTTGGAGATAGCAAGATTAGGAGTGCGTTTTGGAGTGAGCCAGATTTTTTTCCGTAAATGGTGCGTTTGGGTTTAATATAAAAACGGCTAAAATAAATATGTTTAAGTTTTTGGGATAAAATATAAACGATTATAATAGTGGTTGATTGGTTAAATAAATGTGATAAATTATTATTTTCGGATATATTATATTAGACTTGTGATGAATTTAAAATGCTACGATTTGTAACGAACTTATAATATGTAAATAACGACAATAATAAATAAATACACTTGAAATTTACTAGGATGTTTTCTATTTGAATTGAATTGGGAAAATGGATTTGCAACAAAGTCTTTCGACTTGGGATTGTTTTATAAACGGAAAGGTCATGGCGAAATTTATATAATTTGCTATATTTAGTAACGTTTTACTAAAACTCTTATTATTTTAAACTCGGTAAAAAGGGACTAAGATATGTTTTAAAGATATGTTAAAATATAACTATACGAAAACTTGACAACGGACAAAAACTATACTTTTACAAAGAGATAAATTAGTTAGACACGACTGTCGAGAGAGAAACGAAATATAATTTTAATAGTTATATTTTATATTTTATAATGGTTATAAACTGTTACAAACATGGTTTGATTAATTCATAACGTTAAGACATGTGTCAACCTTTGTACAAAGCCTTTTCATTAATTAAATGGTTGTCAAACTAATTGGTTTAATTAATTATTCACACTTATTATATAATACCTGCAAGGTATATTATACTTTTCATTAATCTTTGAATTGATTGTCTTTGTTATATAATTCAAGGTAGGAATTATATAAGGGTTATTTTTCATAAGTAATATATAAAGAATATATATTACACACTTTGCGTATATTTTCAATTTATTTATTTAACCAACCACCAAACTATTACAACTTTAAATCTAAATCTTTAATCAATGTGTCACGTTGATGTACTCACTCATCGGGAACCCAAATACATCATCCTAGGCTAGTAGGATATAACCGTTAAGATAAGCTGCAACTTCTTGGTCGAGCCGTTTCAGTTTTCGTTTTGTCTGGCGCTTAATACGCGCATTCTCGCCAATCGTTCTTCATCATCGATGTGAGTTTATAGCCCCTCTTTCACTTGTTTTACATTTACTTTACAAATCTCGGGGGAGAATACATGCTCAATACAACTTGTTTACATATTCGTTTACAATATCTTTTACATACTATTCTACACACTTGGTTTACATACTTGATTTTGCAATTTATTACAAACTTGGTTTCATACTTTGTCACATACTCATTTGCATACATGTTTACGAAATTGTTTACATACTCATTTCGAACTCAACTACTTGATTTATATCACACTCTTTTCTACTTATGGATTTAATACTCATAAGCTTTTATGAAATAAACGTTTATTTTTATGGACACAAGTGTTTTCGGTTATCTCTCCTGTTTACTTGTGCCTAAGTAACATAACCTACCATTGCCTCCAATTTATCATGAATGTCAATTTCTGGGACCGGTGGACCGGTTTGAGGGAGCATTCGCGAGTGTAATAAATAGAATCTATTTGGATTGAATCCTGTTCGGTGTGCAGTAGTCTCACTAGTTTCGACAGTACTGATTAAGAATGCATTACATGGTCGGAACAATTTGGATGTTTACGGGTTTGAACATCTACACGGGCACCTTTTGTGCATTAAATTGCATACATTTATGTCGAGCTTCAGTGTCATGAGCTTAGTGCAACAGTAGATATATAAATTATTGTGGTACTGTATTTGTTTTTAGTTGACCAATTCATTTTGGAAAATAAACGATTTTAACTGTCCATTATTCTTATTGAAACGATACTAATTTCTGAAAAACACTTTTTATTATATTGCGCGATGCAATAAACATTAAACTCTTTTGGCTTTTACACTTATTTATTACAAATTTCTTGGCGATTATTATCAGGACTTTGAAAGGATCATTCGTACTTATAAATCTTTGGGATTTCCAACATTTACATTTATACTTACAAAACTCTATGAACTCACCAACTTTAATGTTGACACTTTTAAGCATGTTTTTCTCAGGTGAATTAGATGCTTGGCTTACTTGATGTGCTATGGAGTCTAATATTGACAAGATTTCATTTATGGATTTCTACTTACATACAAATGATCAAATCTCGTTGGGCTATTTTCAAGCTTTTCATTGTGATGCAATTATGGGACAAATGTTATATCAATTTCAAAGAAATCAACGAGATTACTTTTCAAACGACACATTTAGAGGTCGTTCTCTTGTATCTTGTGCTATTGTATTATGAAGTAACGCTCCCGGACATATTTCCGCTGCGACACATTTTTGGGGGTGTTACAGATTGGTATCAGAGCCAAGGTTATAGAGAACTAGGTTGCATATTTTACCCTAGACTATAACCGTTTTCACAAACATTGCATCACAACAAACATTTTCAAAGTGCATACACACTACTTGCTTACTTGCTTAGGTTACTTGTTACCTTAAGTGCTTACATGACATACATATATGTAATATATATGCTTACATCTTTTGCGTATATCGCACGTTTATTTATATAAGAGTTATTTATATAAATACCAGAGCATTTCTTAAGACATTGTGAGTTGCACAATGGTCTCAATTATACCTCAGACATTGTGAGTTGCACAATGGTCTCATTTCGTTCTCAGACATTGTAAGTTAAACAATGGTCTCTAAGGATATTATTTTTCTTCATAGCTTTATACTATATTGTATTACGCGAAGACCGTTATAATTTTTGTTTACATGGGATTATATATGAATCTAAGTATTACAAGTCTTGTATGGGCGAGACTTGTAATAGGAAGATTTATAGGATAGTTGCTATGCATTTCCATTTGACTACAAAGTCAAAGATACATTTAGCATAAGAAACTACATGACACAATAAAGAAACATTAATAAACTACATGATACAACTTAAATGATACAATTTAAAATGTTCCATAGAATCCCTATAGTTGTCTCTCATGTTCCTCATCCAACTCTTCTTCTTGCTTACATTTCTCCAACCATTCGTGTTCAGCCCGTGCTTGCCTTGCTTCTTCATCCAGTGCGAGGTTTAATGCTTCTTCATTAGCCATTTCTTGATCAGTAACATTCCCATAAACCTGCAACTCCAAATCAACCATTTCTTCTTCTTCCATCAATTTGACT
Source organism: Tanacetum coccineum (assembly GCA_026074375.1). NCBI lineage: Eukaryota > Viridiplantae > Streptophyta > Magnoliopsida > Asterales > Asteraceae > Tanacetum > Tanacetum coccineum. The sequence goes on from BQNB010049239.1 coordinate 36,939, forward strand.
ATTTCTTCTTCTTCCATCAACATTTCACTCCCACCTACACCACTGCCACTTCCAGAAACTGTATCATTACGGAAAACCTTAACCACATTTCTCATTGTAATGTTAAGGTAATGCAT
>BQNB010049240.1:2779-42140 GCA_026074375.1 Tanacetum coccineum
GGGTTTGGGTTTTCTGCTAATTTAATCACATATATAAGAACCACGAACCAAGTTTGTTTCGTGACCTAATTATATGAACAAAAGGCATTCTTGTTTAAATGTCATAAACCTAATTATGCAAAATAACCAATACCAATAATCCCTAATAAGAACAACAGACCCAAAATCATAAACCTAATAAGCTACACCAAAATTAAAATCAACAAAGAACATACATTTACTCATTCTAGCTTATGAGGTAGGAATTAGATGATGAATTAGGTTTTTCTTTGATAGGTTTTGATTATAAAAGGGAATTAGGGTTAAGAAGAAAAGGGGGAAAAGGGAGAAAAGGGTGGGTCAGGTTAAGTGGGTGAATTTATTAAACGAAAAAAAAATGTGACATGGAAGGTTACCCGGTATCAACCGGTAACCCTTCCAAAATATGAACGTTATTACCTATATTGAACACGATTTTAAAAGTTTGTTACTTATATTAGTACTTTCCCAAGTTCATGACCTAAGGCATGTTTTTTCTGAAAGTTCGTTACCTATTTATGGACTTAACCATAATCTTTACGACTTAAAAATATGACATTAGTTCGAGATCGTTATCGGTCTTAATAAGTTTTTGCTTGACCATATGTTCAAATATATCTAATTACTACTAAATGTCTTAGTAAGTTCTAAATACTATATGAGTCGAATTATTTTACATAATTATCAAATGTTACATACGAAAGGATTAATCTGAATCATTCATTTCGTTTGATTAAAAAGACAAGATTTAATATCAAAAAAAACATAGATGATAAAAAATGTAAATTTACTAAAACTCAGCCCAACCACTCTCTCATTATATGTAGAGGTGGCAAAACTTGCCCAAACTGCAATTAATGGACGCTTTTTGGCATTTTTTACGCTTTTATACGTTTTTGTACGTTTTAAACGTTTTTGTACGTTTTCATTCGCTTTCATACGTTTTTGTCCCTTTTTTTACATTTTCATCCATTTTTGTACGTTTCCTGTCCGTTTTTATCCGTTTTCGTACGTTTTCGCACGTATCCATACGTTTCCGTCCATTTTCACACTTTCTCTTTCGTTTTTACAGGTTTTCGTTCGTTTTCGTCCATTTTGGTACGTTTTATTACGTTTTCGTCCGTTTTAGTGCGTTTTCGTTCGTTTTTGTACGTTTTCATTTTTTGTACGTTTTCGTCCGTTTTCACACGTTTTCTTGCATTCTCATCCGTCTTCATACGTTTTCCTCATTTTTATATGGTTTCCTCATTTTTTATAAGTTTTTGTCCATTTTCATAAGTTTTTGTCCGTTTTCATTCGTTTGTGTACGTTTTATACGTTTTCGTCCGATTTCATATTTTTTCGTACAAAAACGTATGAAAACGTACAAAATCGTTTTACTATTAGAGAATCATTATTAGTGTGTTTTACTGATTAACTTTTGATACTATGATCTTTGTGATAATATGAGAGATTAAAGTTAGATTCAACCAAACAAAAGAGATATTATGCCTAAAAGATGCTTCTGTTAGATTTGTGATTGATGCGCTAGTTGTTTTATAAAATATTACATCCGATATTCCAAATAAATTAAACAGCCATGGATACCAGTGTCACTTCTTTCAAATATCAAATGTGATATAACATAAGAAAAAAGTTATGGAACCATATATATGAGTTACAAGTTTAGTTTCTTTGTAATATCAAATTCTGCTAAGCTATATAGAAAATAACTTTTTAACTTATGTATAATATCTCATGTGATGCAGATATGAATGATGAAACTCAAACAAATCAGCTAAAAATATAATTCTTCATGAGATGAACAATGATGAAATAAAGATGATCATGATAGACTTGGCAAAGTAGTTTGAAGCTGATCATCCGAACGAGGAAGAGATGAAGCAATTTGGTGAATAACGAAGAAAGAGAAGGATTATGGAAGTAAATGAAAAAAGTGCATGCTAACTGTTGTACATAATGATGCAGACTTAGATGCTTTTGGGTTATTTGAATATATATTTAACCAGACATGAATATTGTCTACTTTTGGTCATTTTATTGCTTTATCGCATGTGATATTACTCATATATAGAATACCAGAATTAATCCCACATATTATTGCTTTATCACCTGTGATATTACTCATATGTAGAATACCAAAATTAATGTCACATTCTATTGTCTTATCACATTATATATTACTCTTAAGTAACTAAAAACGACAATTTAAATACTCTTCATCTCCATGTATTACTGCAAACTGGTTTGGCATTGGATTGATGTGTTTTGTTTATGTGATTGTTTCATATTAAAGTTGTATCAGTTGTAATATTTTAATTTGATGATAGTTTTCAATGCTTATTGGTTAAACTTTATTATATGACATATCTAATATCACTTGTGATATTTCATAAACATAGTTAATGTCTAATATTACTTATGATATTTCATAAACAAACAAGTATGCTTTTTCAACCTCTAATATCACCTGAGATATTTTATTGCTTTGTATATTTTATATATATTATCACCTATGTGTTTTCTAATATTTTTATATTTTTCAGGTACAAGATGGTTTTTGTGTCTTTCATCGCAATAGACAAGCACATAATTTTTTTTATCGTCGATTCAAGGTTGCTTAAGAATGAAACTTTGCTCAAAAATTTTGAGTTTTGTTTGAATTTTAAACATGTAATCAATGTTCTATATCACTTGTGATATTATACTGTTAGTAGGAATTAAATGGTTAAGCCTTTTTAAGCGAATTCTTATTTTGCTCAAAAGAATGCTAATTTAATGCAACACTTGTTTGATTTTGAGAATACGACAAGTTTCTATTTTCATAGTTTGCTTCCTTTTTATTCATTTTGGTATCTGTAAGTGACACTTATTTATCTATTGTGATATAATACTGTAAGAAAGATGAAGAGTTTTAAATTATTGTTCTTAATTACTTAATAGTAATATCTAATGTGATAAAGCAATATAATGTGACACTAATTATGGTATTCTACATATGAGTAATATCACAACTGATAAAGCAATATAATGTAATACTAATTTTGGTATTCTACATATGAGTAATATCACAGATGACAAAGCAATAAAATGATCAAAAGTAGACATCATTCATGTCTGGTTATATATATATATTCAAATAACTCAAAAGCATCTAAGTCTGCATCATTGTGTACAATAGTTAACATGCACTTTTTCAAGTTACTTCCATAATCCTTCTCTTTCTTCGCTCTTCCACAAACTGCTTCATCTCTTCCTCGTCCGAATGTTCAGTTGCAAACTAGTTTGCCAACTCCGTCATCGTCATCTTTATTCCATCATTTTTCATCTCATGAAGAATCGCTTTTTTGGCTAGTGTGTTTGAGTTTCATCATTCACATCTGCATCCCATGAGATATTATACATAAGTTAAAAAGTTATTTTCTATATAGTTTATCATAGTTTGATATTACAAAGAAACTAAACTTGTGACTCATATATATGGTTCCATAATTTTCTTCTTATGTTATGTCACATTTGATATTTCAAAGAAGTGGTTGCACTTAGTGCTATAAGCGGCTTATGGTTAATGCAAATATATTTTCTAACAAACTTTAATACTAAAATGGATTGAGATCCTCTAAAGTTCACATGAACTTTACCGGTAAAGTCCTCTCACAAATATAAAGTAAGCCGGGTGAAGAAACTAAAGAATCATAGATCCGGTGGTCGGGGAGACTCAAACCACAAGATAGCCATGTTTAGTGAGAGAGAGAGAGAGTAGACAGAGAAACAAATTTGTAAAATAAATGTGAAAGTGAAAAGAATACAAGAGTCTCAACCCATCTATGGAAGCCATAGAGGGGTATTTATAGTCCATACGCTTCTAAACTATACATAATTGCCTATTCTAGTCCTTACGTATGTGACTATGATAAACTATGGTAATTTCGCGGTTTATGTGTCAACATAAAATGGATTCTACATAAAATGGATCTCTAACAATCTTCCCCCACGGGATGATATACGGAATTACTTATAATATTTTCCTAACAAGTACATATAGAATAAGAACAAGAACTTCCATGAAGCTTCCAATGCTGATGATGTCTTTTGTGGTCTTTGACGTCAAGTCTGCACTCCAACATGAATCATCTTTGTAGTACCTTGCAGGAGAAATACTGTAATAGGCCTGAACTAGGTAACCCATACACTTCTTAGTTAAGGAGAAGCTTCTGAATCAGCTTCCCCCTAATTCATGCCACATATTCTTTATTTTGAAGCTTTCAAAGCTTCCCCCCAAACTAGCAATCCTCTCTTGGGCAGTTTCAAAGCTTTCTTACAAGCTTAGAATAATTAAGTGCACAGTGGAATTAGTAGGACACCACATCAAATATTATCGATTCTTTAAGAATAAGCTTAGTGATTAACCTTTCGGGGAGACATTAATTGGATCAGCAACGCATCTTCTCACACTTGAATAATTCTTCTCACAACTCTTCCTCCTGGAAATTCAAATACTGCATACTAACTTTCATAAGATATCTCTTCCCCCATGTGGTTGAAGAAATGCACCCAAAATCCACAAGTTAAAGCGTTGATTTTCTCTGCGGTTATGACATTTGTCTTCCCGGCATGGCCTAACAAAAAATATTTTCAAGAAATACGACTTTTTCAAGCTTTTAAGAAAAAGAAAGGCAAAGACTCTCGGGTGTGTTTTCTCCTTCCCCCTTGATGGTTTCGACACCTCAGAATCAGCAAAACCTTGTACGCACCCATACTTAAATACTTGTGTGAAGAATAAATTAGCTCAAATATATCCCGTGAGAATCATCTGCTAATCATATCTCTACTCATAAACTCTCTCTGACTATCTTTTTACCAACCGATTTGTAGGATATTTGAAGTGACCACTGATGGAGTAAACTCGATATAAACTTGAAACTGAAGTAGAATTCTTCGTTCTTGTGACTTAAGCTTGCACTAATGTTGGAAGAATAGTGTAGAGAAACTCAATACCTACCAAGCAAAGTATGAGACATTCATCACCTTTTGCGATTATCCACAACGTCTTCTGCGTGTGACACTGAGAACTACAACGTATCTCCTTTAAGTGATAGTTATCCAGGCCTTCAACCAACCACCCTGACTGCTGGTAACTAGATAACCCAAGTCTTCATCCAAAATCTTAAGCCCGAGCAAGTTATCATTGAAAGTCATACATCCAACCAACTATGAATGACTAAATCCCGACTTCAAGATAAAATAAGAAATGCCACTTCAATCGTAATAAGTGATACCATTCAACTCTTTAGAAACTTAAAAAAATTAATTCTAAATCTAGCCATTAAAATTTAGTTTCATGATTCTTTATACAAATTGATCCCGGTCTTGAAAAATAATCTTGTCACTTTTATCACACTTATAAACCCGAGATGTACACCATTTAACCAAAATAATTAACAATATTTGAACTCGTTATTATATTAGGGATGGCTTAAACCAAATTTCATTTCTTATTAGTAGACAACTAATAACTAAATTGAATAAGTAATATTAGTCGCCTTTACAGATCTAAGCACAAAACAACACCAACGCCACTATCACATACTTAATCATACCAACCCATGATAGTATATTGGTCATAAGCCACATCGGAGCAACCAACTGCAACCATTTTCCTATTTATTCGGCCATATTTAATAAATGCAAGTCCAATTGCTTGCGTTAACCGGCCTACATACAAGAATAGCAATTCTAAATTTTGACGATTATTAAATAACACACTTACATCTAATTTTTTAGGTCATTTAACCCTAATATCCTCTCCCATGTCGCCTCCACCTTATAAACTCTACAAACAGGAAACTACAAACTTATCACCTTCAAAGAGTTAGGTTTCTAATTCACATAAGACTTACATCTGTCCTTATTATCTCCTTCAAACCCATACGATCTAATTACCCCACCTCTCATCAACCTAATCGAATCACAAACACAAATAAGCATATCAAACGAACTAAATCTCAAGTTCATATTAGGACATCATAAACCCAATCGTATATAGATTAGCCTCGCAGAATCACCCTAGTATTTTATTTCTACTTATGTAAACCATACACCAAAGATGATGAATGAAGGCTTCAAGGTCCTTTAGAGGATCTCAGGTAGGTTTCGTCATGATTATGTTTCGTTGCTTGTTTGAGTCATCCTTATACCAATCAACACCAAACCAATTTATAATGGTTTTGATGTTATGGTTTAGGTAATAATTGAAACATAGATCAATGATGATTATGTGTATAATCTTGTAAAGATTATGAGTTATAACAAACAGGAATCTAAGATCGTTGATATTCTAATTTCGAGTCATGTTATATAGTAGAGGTGAGATAGAATAAGAGATTGAATATGTTGGAGATATTATTTGTGACGAAGGGATAGGATAGTTTGTGGATTTGTATGGAGATGGGATTTGGAATATTGGTTTTGATATTAGGCTGTGATTATTGTTGATGTTGTTTGAGTCGTTGTTGATGTTGATTAGTTTGATATGGTTTAATCTTTGAGTCTGTCTTCACTCTTTCTCATCTTTTATCTCGACTCATTGAGTTGACTGGGTCAACTTGATAATTACCGAGTTGACTCAGTATGGGTTTATGCATATTTCGCATACACAAGTCGAAACATATTTCGCACACCATTCTGTCATATTTTGCTCCACCAGAAACAAAACAGTAGAGTAACGTTTCTTGAAAATATCATATTTCGCTTAAAACAATACCTGTAATATTTCACTTACATACATATTTCGCTTGCAAACATACATATTTTGCTTTAACCTGTATTACATATTTCGCTGCCTTCAAAAATGCATATTTTGCTAGCTTCAAAATGAGCCCAGAAAAATATGTGACAAAAATAAGCAATGTTACACCCAAATAAGCTTCTACAATGGCAGTTTACCCAAAGAAATAATCTGAAACCAAAAACCACCCAAATGATAGATTTGTACATATGTTAAGACCAGAAAAATGTTGTACGCCTTTGACCATAAAAATATGGGTTTTCAGATCTACTTTTTTTAAACAACCGAGACAAAGATATTTGGACAATGTAATAACCCAGATTGTGACAGATTTTGAGACACTAGTGACAGATTTGAAACCGAGACAGATATGAAACCGACCGGATCACAAAAATGTAAACCGACCCAATATTGTAACCGAGGCTCTGTTACCAATTAAAGAAACTAAAGAATCATAGATCTGGTGGTCGGGGAGACTCAAACCATAAGATAGCTATGTTTAGTGAGAGAGGGAGTAGAGAGAGAAACATATGTGTAAAATAAATGTGAAAGTGAAAATAATACAAGAGTCTCAACCCCTCCATGGAAGCCATAGAGGGGTATTTATAGTCCATACGCTTCTAAACTATACATAATTGCCTAATCTAGTCCTTGCGTATGTGACTATGATAAACTATGGTAATTCTGTAATGTCGTCACGTAAAATAGATTTCTAACACCGGGTCCCTCGGTAGGCCCCACTGTTATGTTTGTGAGAGAACTTTACCGGTAAAGTTCATATGAACTTTAGAGGATCTCAATCCTACTAAAATATATAATTTACATTTACGTAGCCCGTATGGTTATGGTTAAAATATCAAGACATGCAATAATTGCTTGAACCCCAGGATTAAACCACTCACCATATTTCTGCATTTAACTACTCCCAACCGACCACCTTTGGTTCACATTTTAAATTATTAAATGTAGTTATAAGAATATCAAAACCCTAATTTATATAATCCCATAAGACTATGAATGTGATGTTCCTATGGGGGTCATACAATTTTGTTTTCTTCCTTAAGAAACTTAATAAGATGTAGCTATGGAAATATAAAGCATAATAATATTGAAAGTTTTAAGCTAAAAACGTATTATCTCAAGATTCTAATCAAACTGGAACAAAAGTAAACATAGTCAAAATACAAGGAACAAGAGCTACAAGTTGGTGATGTTTAGGGACTGTATTTTTGTACAATTTTATAGTATGAAAGTAAGATTATGGTTGTGTACGTTGATGCGGCGGGTTGCACAACAAAATTTTTACAACACTTCTAGGCAGTGTACATAACCGTTGTAGTGTAGTATAGGCAAGACTCGAGGGGTTATTATCGTTCTGTAAAGGAATAGTTTGGGTAGGCTCGAATTGTATGTTTACTAAGGTCTAGGGGTTGAAGGAAGATTATTTTGTATTTTTTATATTTTTAAAAAGCAAGTAAATCTTGGGTTTTAAGTGGGGGTTGATTAAACTACTAAATCAAACAACTCTTAATTATGCAAAAAAGTAAATTTGATGGAAAAACTTGTATGGTTAAACAAACGTGTTTACCTAATCATGCACTACTCCCTAGTTGTTTTCTCTAATTTTATTGCATGTCACCCTTGTTAATGTAATTTGTAAGTATTCCCTAATTCAGCAGCAAGTCCGCTATCTACGTGACAACCTAGACGGTGGTTACCTGCAGACACCGCTCACGTCCAATAGTAAATTCATGCGCAATAAATACTTAATTTGAAATCCACTCAAAGGTGATCTAGATATGAAGATCTAATTACATGTATCCTCTAACCTAACCACGTTTCCTGAGATGTCTATATTATGGTATGAAGATCAAATAGTTAGTTTTCAAAAGCCTAACGCGCACACCATCAACAAGAAGCAATAATAAGAGAGAATTAACAACTAAGTTTCATGCAATCATAAGTAAACACATTTAAATTTAGCCAAGCATGTTAATTGAAAGTGAAGAGCAATTAATCAAACAACACATAAACATATTGAATGATTAAAAGGGTTAAGGAACTTCACTTAAATTAAACATGGAGTTACAATGAGTATCAAAGGGTTAAAAACCCCTTAAAAATTGACCAAAATGGCTGCTACAAAGTTATCCTACGATACTCTACGTTTTTCCACACAAGAAATATGAGAAATAGGGGTTGTATACATATAAAATAGGGTCTGACGACGTCGCTAGGGTTTCATGATGCCGTCAGCCCGCCGAATCTTCTAAAGGCTTCATTGAGTCGGTTACCGTGACGGCGTCACAAGTCGTGGTGACGTCGTCGCCCTTCACTTCTAACGGCGTCGCAACAAATCCTGGCGTCGTCTTCACGCACTGATAAACCGAGTGTTGTGTTTTCATCCAGTTTCTTCCTAAATCGAGCCCAAGTCACGCGCTTTTCCTCCAAATGCTTCCCAAATGCTAAAACATCGAAAAGGAATGATTAAGTACAATATTTGGGCATATTTTCATGATTTTAGGGGTTAAATGATCCCTAAAAAGTCTATAAAACGACACCTCATCAAATACCCCTACACTTTGGATTTTCTTGTCCTCAAGCAAATGGGCTTTTCTACTCAGTAAATAGCAAAGTCGGGGGCATTAAACCTACTCAATAAAGATCGTTAATGGCACAACCGGTTTAACCTTGTAATTAAAAGCACATAAATTATATACTAGCACCTCACACAAGTGTTTGGATTCTCTCTTTCTCTTAGTGTAATAATGAATTATAACATTTATAGGAAACGGAAAAAATAAACACTCACTACCTGTCATAGTATATAGATTACCATAAGCTTAATAAATGATCAAAACCTCCACCACTTTGGCGTAAGCATCTAGGAATTACTATCAAAGAGGTCTTTTAAAGGGTTGTAACATTAGGTGTAGGGTAAAGGAAACTAGTGGCAAGCTAATTATCTACAAGAATACGTGTGAAAGGCGTTGCTAAGCCAAGACTCGACAAAACTATGACAAATATACACAACTATAAATCAAACTCTTTCTTGACATAAACATAAGCAAGATGGCAGCCCGTATATTCTAACATTTCTTTTTGCACTTTTTCATTTTTTTCTATTTTTTATATACACTTTTGCCATGCCATCTGCTGAAAATAAATATACATGACTTGGGGTTTATAACAGCACCCCTACACTTGAGTTTTTAATACTCAATAATAAACTAGCTAATGACCCGAATTAGAAGGATCAATAAACATGGAGTATATTAGACAAATATGAGGGTAATAGTTTAACTTTCTTCCCCATTTCTCCATGTAATAAAAACTACCATGAATTCCAATCGTCTAAAAACTATATACACTAACAATAGACTCGACTTAGCAACCATGTAATCAAGTAAATAACTAACTAGGGTTAAACAATTGTGATAACAGTAATATACTAAAAATGAGTGCATACAAGGAAGGCTAAGGCGATTTGGGTGAAACATTTTGGTGGGGTGTAAACAATGCTCTTCATTTATAATCCGGAATCCACCAGAAAATTACGAGAACCGCGAAAAGGATAGGCTCAGATGGGTGTACTAGGGGTATCTTGCACTAAAAACGAGTGCATAGCAAGGGTGTGGGGGTAGTTATATGACCGGTGAGATCATCATAACTATATCAAATGAAGGCTAAAAACAAGGGGGTTATCCTAATGCCTCTTATCACTTAGCAAATCATAATCACACGAATGCGATCTCACTAGCAGTCTTGGGATGAATCACTAAAGCAAGTTTTAGAATCTATAATACTACCGATACACTCTTATAAGCACTAAAAATGAATGATTTTATTCCTAAAGATCTAGAGGTGAACCTCACATTTTGGGGGTGTAATTTTTAAGTGGTAGGGTTTTTGTGCTAGTCATATAACTGCTATCCATGATACGCTTCTAATACTACTGCCATTAAAAAAATTTAATTTGGGTCAAAATTACTGTCCTAAACTATGTTTTGGTATATTACTCATCTATTTAAGAACAAAGCAAATGCAAATGAAAGAATAATTTCTAAGGCTTTTATTACCCCCTACACTTATTTTGAACATTGTCCCCAATGTTCTATGAGTACCTGAAAAACAAATAAAGGGAAGATAAATAAAAAGCGAGAGAAACTAATACTCCCCTGGTTTGCTCAATATCAGAGAAGAAACAAGATAAATCGGCTAAATCGTCATCCAAGAAGCGTCTAAAAGAAAATTTAATAAACTTCCAGACTCTCCTCATCTAACATAACCTGTGAATCAAAGACAAAAACAACTATACCAAGAGTAAAATCGATGGGAAATAATATACAACCCTATTAATCATAAATTAAAATCCTAAGAAAGAAAATAAAGATAGAATGTTAGTACTAATGTAATCGTGGCTTTCCGCAAAAATTTGGAAAATTAAAATTTTTAGAAATTAAACAAAAATAACTTTTCAGAAATGCAAAAAACGTGAATTTCTTTGTTTCTACAGTTCTGACGCCGTCAGGATTTAATCCTGCCGCCGTCTCCAGGCAGTGAGAAATTTTGCGTCTTCGTTTTCTGGAAAAATTTCTGTAAACATGACCTATTAATGATTTCCTGTAAAAATTTTACTACATAAGCCACAAAAACGGTTAGTACAAACATATGACTCAATACAAAAATAAACAAAACATAAAAGTGCGAATTTAACTTAAACTATCTATTTTACATGTCTGGAATGGTTCTTAAAAACCGGATATTTTCCCCTACACTTATTTTATGTAAAATACATTTGATTGCAATTAAGACGAGGTTAAAGACAAAACAAAGCATTATCACATATAATTCAAACATATAAGACAAATAATAAAATTTTAAAACACACGACACTCCTAAAATGCATAAAATAAAAGATTGGGTTGCCTCCCAATAAGCGCTTTTCTTTATTAATGAGATTCTAGCTAGACTCGGAGTCACACTCCTAGGTCTTTCGTAAATGCTCACATGTCCGCGTGTGAGCCATTCTTTCATATCATTATCTACTTGGCATTCGGGATCTAGATTTAAGTAATTCTTGTACATTAACTTGCTCTTTTCATGGGGGTACCTAAGTCCGCTCATTAAGTCTCGGTGGCTTAGGACTAGTATAAGTGGAACTTTACTCCATGAAAAGCCTTTAAGCCTAGGTATCGTGCGAGGCATCCGAAAGTTATAAGTATCAAAGATCCTAGTAAATAAAATCAACCCCTTAACACAATCATATTCTAATTGAGTGACATGTCTAAAGGGCCTTCCCATCACAACTTCTGACATATCGCTTACAATAAATTCCCCTATGTCTTCTAATAATATGAAATCCGTAACATAGGTGAAACTTCCAACGAACACATAAACATCCCTTTTCGTGAGGTGATTTGAGTGTTTTTATTTTCCTTTTTCATGAGGTGTTTGGTTGTGTGCTAGTAATTAAATGAAAAAGTTGCTTAAAGGAAAAATCTTAAACCTTAGTTTGGGATACATTTTCATAAGTTTTCTAAAGTCTACTTGAGGACAAGTAGGATTCAAGTGGGAGAGATATTTGATGACATCAAATAACGTCTATTTTATAGCATCATTTATCCCAGCTATATTACTCATCTTACATTATTTATGCCTGAATAGGTACTTAATTTCTTATATTTATGATTTGCAGTAATTATCGAGCAAAGAGTGAAAGTTAATCAAAAGGCATGCATTTTGGAGCTTAAACGAAAAAATTATGAAGAGCACTGTTCTGACAACCTATACGCCGTATCGATCAAGGAAGATACGGCGTATTTGTGCCTTAAACTTCACTCAGCATCCATGAAGAGAATATTTATATGCCGTATCCAGAAGAAATCCATACGCCATATTCAAGTACAAGTCATGGAATATTCTGGAATATAATAATCATGGAGCCCACGCCAAGAAACCCCAATACGCCGTATTGAACTCTTTTAATACGGCGTATCGACTAAATTCCAGACTCTATAAATACCGAACCCTAAATACGAATTTAGGTGTGCACAAAGAGTGAGAAGGATGCATTAACCACCAGGTTCGATTTTTAGAAGAGAAGAGAAGCCAAGAAGGTCTTGCAAAGCAATTCAATCCATAGGAAACCCTTGTAATTTCTATACTCTAAATACGCGTTCGGTTTTTGTTATCGTTCATTATTGTTTAGTTTACCTTAATTATTTATCTATGACATTTGTATGGTTACAATGGCTATTGGCTAATACCTTTAGGTATTAGCCATGTTTATGATAATTTAACGTTTGGTTTATGTTTATTTTGATTGCATGCTTATTCGTTGTGTGTTGTTTTATGTTTATCGATTTACACTCGTTTACGTGCTTAAGTATGCGACCTATCATTCAACTAGATCTAGGAATAAAAATACAGCATTAGCTAGATGCCGGGATAGCTCTCCATATCTACAATTTATATATCTAAAGCAATAGGATCACAAGTACTGACCTGTTTTTGCCTTTGGCTTAGTAAATAGTTGGACTAGCATGTGACCTAGGATCAACAAATAACGTTCTAATTTCTTAGGTAAAGATCTGGACAGTAGACTACTAGTATATAAAGAGCCGTTAAGCAGTAAGTTAGTAAAGTCTCGATGAGCTAGGATTCGATAAGATCACCATTATTGTCTACTAAGATAGATTATAATCAACCATGAATACTTTATGCGGATGTCGTTAATTATGACAGAATTGCCAAATCTAGGTTTTAGGAAGAAGTGACGCCTAAATCTAGGAATAATATATCAACAACGAGATAAGACAATCATTGCACTTATAAACTAAAACATGCATTTCATTAGATTTAACATGGTTAATACGTTTTCCTTACATTAGGCTTGACCGCTTCTCTATCTTCTAACTATCAACTTGTGTGTGTTAATTGCCCTCGTCTCAGTCTAGGTAAACCAACATTCATGCGAGTCTCTTAGGCTGAACCCCTCCCCCCTTTTGTGTTAGTTTAGGTTTAACTTAGGATAAGTTAGAACTAACTTAGATAACTAAAATACTGATAGATTTTAAGTATTAACACTCACTCTTAGTGATCAACACCCTACTTACCAACGAACCTACAACTAATCGGGTACACTGCCCGTTAGTGTTTGTTAATAGGTAAAGTCGGCAAAATATAAATAATAAAACTTAAATATAAATTACCTACGCACAACGACACATCAAGTTTTTGGCGTCGTTGCCAGGGAGTGAGTTTGTTTAATTCTTATTTATTAGTTTTTTTAGTTTAAGTGTAGCGTAATTTAGATTAGTTTAACTTTTGCTTTTGCATGTTTCCTTGTTTTTGTTCGTTTGTTTTTGTCTTGTGTTTCTAGTCAGGCGAAGATGAATGATCCAGACATTACGATGGAAGAGTATATTCAGCTTGAAACTGAAAAAGCTCTTAGACGAGGTCAAGTGTATAACTGGGAAACTGCTACGTATGGTATGATCAGGTATTTTGAAGATATTGACAACTTCAAAAATTTTCAAACAAAATCCCAGCTATAGTCTAAAAATATGCTTTGACATCTGAAATGGAGGTCTTACCGAAACCTACAGTAAGTCCTCATCATGTCAAAGAAGTTGATTTACAGTTTGAAGTATCATTTGCCAAATCTGACGATGACGATTACACTGTTTAATACGATAAGGATTTATTTTCATATAAAATAATTTATGTGAATGACTTAAAATCGGATACGGACAATGATTATGGTAAAATCGTTGTTAAATTATCTTCGGAGAATATTTCTATCAAACCATTGGATAGTGTTATTGATGCTAATGTTGAAACCTATTCCCATGAGTTTGATGAATACTTTAAAACAAATCATGATGCACCCAGTAAATCTTTTGCTATAAAAGATTTTGTTATAATGATTAAAGTTATGGTTCGAAAATGTTTTAACAAAGGGATGCCATTAATTTTTATTATTAAGAATTTATATGTGCCGTTTGGCATTCCATTCGACCCCAAGTTGTTTTATAAGGATGGTGCTTACACGAGTGTAGCGGAGGCCAAGGTACATTTATTTTATTCATTGAAATAATCAGTCTCCCAGATCGAATACGGCGTATCGACCTTAAATCAATACGCCGTATCGAGAGTTTTAACATAATTTTGACTAGTCAACTCTTTGATCTAATATGGAGTATTGGATAAGCTCCAATACTGCGTATTCATGTGGGTGTTTAAAAGACCCACTGATATGCCAGATCAGATTTCACACACACATTTTTTACTCCTAAACTTTTTCACCACGGTTAAAATCGCATCCGAGACACCTTTTGTTTCGATAATCTATTCTTGTTAGCTAGCTTAATCCCTCTCTCAAATTAAGGTAATGAATCCGATTCCTTTTTTAATTTATTGATTTCAAATTATAATTTAGGCTCGACTTTGAATTTAGGGTTTTTATTGTGGTTTTGATTGAGCCCATTCCTGTGTGTTTTATCCTATGGTATGAGAAATGGTAGAATTCGGATTTGGGGTCAAACGGGTATAAACGGAGTAACCCATTTGGTTTTATATCTGAGGAACTAATAAGGCGTATTCGATCAAACGAATATGGCATATTGGATCTTTTTTAACTCTAATTACCAGAGACATATCCGACAGAGGACCGATGAAAGGTGGGATTAATGAAGTCTGGCAGTAAGTTCAGCAAACGTTCGTAGAGACATAACAAAGATTTTTTATTTTTGTTTACTAATTACTCATGAACTTACGGATGGAGACGATGTCAAGGCCAAGAAAGATAGAGAGTGGAGCTGGAAACAAGTCTAACTTAAAGACTTTTCTGTAAACAAAAGTCCTTGCTAGGAGACAACCCAGAATGTAATTTTTAATTTGTTATTGAGTCTGTCTTCCTAGGTAGTCGATACGGCGTATCCAAACTCCATGGATACAACGTATTAACCCCACCTAGACGGTATCCTTTTTTATTTTCCTGCACATTAAAACTTTATTGTCATACTTGTCGATACGTCGTATTCGTTAAATGAATACATCGTATTCGACCTCTTACCCGTACTTAGGATTTTTCCTATAGGTCTCAATACGATGTATCCTGGAACATAGATACGGCGTATCGACTTCCTGTACATATTCAGTTTTAGTTTTTATTTTGTTTTCTAACCGACGATTATCAGGAGATAGAATTGCACTTGTTTTCTGAGCATTAATACAGTAACCTTACTAGACGATTGAAAGAATTTGGTGATGCTTATTTTCTAGAATTCTATATGTGTTGTAGTCATGTTGGTATCCAGACGCATTTACAACACACATCCTTGCTCATATACGCAACATAGAGGATCATACTAAGCAAATCTCAGGGGAGTTTTCTATTCTAATTCTTTAATTTCCTGTTTTTCATTTTATATTTATACAACAAGGGCGTTATATACTTCAAGTGGGGGGAAGAGAATTAGAACATTTACTTGTCCTTATTTTTACATTAATATGCCTAATTTATACTTAAATATAAAAATTTTAGCATATTTTTATGAAACTATTAGTTACATAACCCGTACACATAACCCTTAATTTCATATTGTGAGGATTTAGCCTAATCTGTTTCCTAATTTTTACCCCAAATTCTACAAAAATATGAGTGTGCCGGTGACTGTAGTAAACTTTAAAACTTGGCTTGGTATACTATTCGAGACCACAATAATAAGCACTATTTTAAATAGATGGAGTAACCTTTCTAAACTGGTAAATTTCTAGGATTACACCAAAAAGCCTATACATATTGTGTTTTAAACTAACCACACTGGTTAGTTAACCCCTGTATAAACCTTTTTGTTTACTCTCATCTTTAGAGTAAGATACCCCTAGAAAAACCCGTTGAGTCATTCCATTCATTTTTTTACACCACTAAATATTTGTTTCGTTACACCTTTACACCTTAGCCTACCCTATTAAATTAAGTCCTATTTTGGTTGCTAGTTGCTTTTGTGTAAAGTGTTGTATTTCCTGTGTTTGTGTGCATATTTCTATCTATGGTTAGGTCGGGATATTGCACAATGCAATGGGAAAATAAAAGTAGTAGTTTTTTATTTTGCGTGTGTTTGCTACTTTCACGAGTATGATCGGAAATAGAATCCAGATTTATTGTATTCGTGAAGTGGTGAAAATTTACACCAAATTTTGTATTCTAGTAGTTTATAAAAAATTGAAAAAAACAGAAAAATATAAAAAAAGAGGGAAAAATGTAAAGTTTGTGAGATAATCGGTTTGTCTAAACTTAACCGATTCAATTATTTATGATGATTGATTATTCGTTGGTATGTGTTATAAACGAACAATGTAAACTTATGTTGTATATTATTTCTATTTGGTCACATTATAAACCAACTATGTACTTTTTGTATCAAGTGGTGGATATCACCACTATTGTTGTATAGTATGTATATTATGGATGATTGGGAGTTAGCCATTATGGGAACGCCAACTAAGATTGTGTTTTGTGAAGAATCATGTATGGATGATCAAGACATCTATGAGTCTAATTCGTGTCTACCCAAAGCGTGAGTTAGTCTATGATTTTGTGTCTTTTTCATGGGCATGGTCGGGAAAGTAGCTAGCAACATTATTCCTTATTTGTTCGGACTTAATCTATTTGTTTCGTTCTTTTTATTTAACACCAATTATATATTCCCCATGCCTAACCCCTAACCTTTGGTTTGCTCGAATAAGGGAGTGAGCAATCGCATATGTCTCATTCATGGATTTGTCTGTGTATGTGCGGTTTTGTCGCCCTTATTGGTGTATTACTGTTGGTGAAAGGATTAGTGATTCTATACCCTATATTGTTCTTCATCCTAACGTTTGGTTTTACTCGAATAAGGGAGTGAGCAATCATGTATGTCTATTCTATGGATTTGGATGTGTGTATATGGTTTTGTCGCCCTTGTTAGTTTACTACTATTGGTGAAGATTACTAGTCCTATTCTTTAGCTTATTCGAGTTAAGGAGTGAGCAATCACAAGTGTCGCGGTCATGGATTTGGGTGTGCATTTATGGTTTTGTCACCTTTTCTAGAATATTGGTATCGATAGATATTAGAAAGAACGATCAACCCTTAAACTGTAACCCAAATTACCTTTTTAGACTTGTTACTCCTTAGCTTTAGTGGTGGAGATGTGTATCCTTACCAAGCTTATGATAGAATAATCGTCACGACTGAGCAATTGAGCTAATTACTTAAATGTTACCACATAGATTAGTTGAGTGATTTGAGTGTTTTCATTTTCCCTTTTCGTGAGATGTTTAGTTGTGTGCTAGTAATTAAACAAAAAATTGCTTAAAGGAAAAATCTTAAACCTTAGTTTGGGATACATTTTGATAAGTTTTCTAAAGTCTACATGAGGACAAGTAAGATTCAAGAGGGGGGGGGGGGAATTTGATGACATCCAATAATGTTATTTATAGATCATTTATCCCAACTTCTATTGACTATTTTACATTATTATGCCTAGAAGGATTCTAATATTGAACAGGTACTTAATTGCTTATATTTATGATTTGCAGTAATTATCGAGCAAAGAGTGAAAGTTAATCGAAAGGCATGCATTTTGGAGCTTAAACGAAAAAATTATGAAGAGCACTATTCCGACAACCTATACGCCGTATCCATCAAGGAAGATACGGCATATCTGTGCCTTAATCTTCACTCAGCATCCACGAAGAGAAGATCTATACGCCGTATCCAAAAGAAAGTCATACGCCATATTCAAGTACAAGTCATGGAATATTTTAGAATATAATAATCATGGAGCCCACGCCAACAAACCCCAATACGCCATATTAAACTCTTTTAATATGGCGTATCGACTAAATTCTAGACTCTATAAATAGTGAACCATAAATACGAATTTAGGTGTGCACAAAGACTGAGAAGGAGGCATTAACCACCAGGTTCGATTTTTAGAAGAGAAGAGAAGCCAAGAAGGTCTTGCAACACAATTCAATCCATAGGAAACCCTTGTAATTTCTATACTCTAAATACACGTTCGGTTTTTGGTATCGTTCATTATTGTTTAGTTTACCTTAATCGTTCATCTATGACATTTGTATAGTTACAATGGCTATTGGCTAATACGTTTAGGTATTAGCCATGTTTATAATAATTTAATGTTGTGTTTATGTTTATTTTGATTGCATGCTTATTCGTTGTGTGTTGTTTTATGTTTATCGATTTATGCTCATTTACGTGCTTAAGTATGTGACCTATCATTCAACTGGATCTAGAAATATAAATAGAGCATTAGCTAGATGCCGGGATAGCTCTTCATATCTACAATTTTTATATCTAAAGCAATAAGATCACAAATATTGACTTATTTTTGCCCTTGGTTGAATGAATAGTTAGACTAGCAGGTGACCTAGGATCAACAAATAACGTTCTGATGCCTTGGGTAAAGATCTGGATAGTGGACTACTAGTATATATAGAGCCGTTGAGTAGTAAGTTAGTAAAGTCTCGATGAGCTAGGATTCGATAAGATTACTATTATTGTCTCCTAAGATAGATTATAATCAACCATGAATACTTTATGCGGATGAGGATAATTGTGACATAATTTCCAGATCTAGGTTTTAGGAAGAAGTACCGCCTAAATCTAGGAATGATATATCAACAACGAGATAAGACAATCATTGCAGTTATAAACTAAAACTTATGTTTCATTAGATTAAACATGGTTAATACATTTTCCTTACATTAGGCTTGACCGCTTCTCTATCTTCTAACTATAAACTTATGTGTGTTAATTGCCCTCGTCTTAGTCTAGGTAAAGCAAAACTCGTACCAGTCTTTATAACAACCCACAATTTTCCTCTATGTAATTATCCATCTATTAAATTAGATGCAATTTTCCTCAGTGTAATTTCCATCTATTAAATTAGATGCAACCATTTTCATGGAAAGATTTTTGCTTTATTCCATCCATAATGTAACGTAACTTACATTACAAAAGTAAACGTGCTCACGCAACCTACCAATGCCAATTCCATCAACGTTTATGTCAAGTAAACGTT
This sequence comes from Tanacetum coccineum, assembly GCA_026074375.1. NCBI lineage: Eukaryota > Viridiplantae > Streptophyta > Magnoliopsida > Asterales > Asteraceae > Tanacetum > Tanacetum coccineum. Next base: position 22,682 of record BQNB010049240.1, read on the forward strand.
ATAATATGTCAAGCAATATGTTTTAATCACCATTTTAACATACGTTATTTATTTAACGTACTTTCCATAACGTTATATCAAAACGGCTTTATACGTTAAACGTTTATATCAAAACCCTAACTATATGTAATGTTTACATACAAAATAAATGTACAAACTAATAAGGCATGTGTACAAATGTACAATGCATAGCTTTTGAATTATATTTCCCTCCAAAACTCTAGTACAACTCCTTTAAGCCCATGGTACAACCCGACAATGCAAAACATTCAAACTAGCCATTTCCCTCCAATTTTCTAAGGTATTCGTACAACCTTTATAGTACATGTTACAAGCTTCCAATGTATAATATTTAAACATTCTTTCCCTCCATTTCAACCCCTACTCATCCTAAAAACTAAAACCCTAACCTGAAAACCCTAATGAACTCGTCACCCCCTAACTAGCTCGAACCAAGTTTAAACCAAGCAACCATCCTAACTCCACCATGACTCACCACCTTGCTAGCCACCTTCAGCACCTTGTCACCACTCTAGCACCTAAGCACCTCCATGAATCACCTACTTAAACAAACTTGCACACCAAGTTGAACCTTGTCACCTCCTTGGTATGCCACACCCTTCACCAACACCTTGCACCTCACCATACTACCTTCCTAGCTCTCATTAGTCACCATGGCTACACCTTGGTCCCTGCTCCATCCAACTTGGCCACCACACCAAGTAAACTTGGTCCATACTCTTCCTTTTGCACTATATATACACGAACATATACATACTTCTTCAATTCACCACTTAAACTCAAAACATCTCAAAGTTATGATCTAGCCAAGCTAAAGAAGGTTAAGAAGGAAGTATAATCTGTTGTAGAATCCATAGAAGAGAAGAAAAGAAGTCCTTGATCCATCTCCTAAGTTTTGGATTTCATTTCGCTCATTTTTGACCCATTTCACCCATTTGTGTACTAGTAAGCTTTTTAACTCGTTCAATAAGCTCTTGTCTTGTTTTAAATCCTTAATAAGCTCTATTAGATCATGTATAAGCTACTTGTTTAAGCCTTGAACCACAAACCCACACGGTTTGGTTTTCTTAAACCAAACGAACCCATTTTAGATTTTTAAGCTCATAAGCTCTTTTCATAAGCTTCAAGCTCGTAAAACTTACTTATTTTAGCTTATAGTAATAAGCTATAAGCTACAAAATGAATTTGGATTTCAAAAATACAAAGATTATGAAATTTGGACTAAAAACGCAAAACATTTCATGCATAGGGGTATATATTGTAACTTTTGAAATTATTAAACTTTCGGCCCAAAAATGTAATTATCCTAAAGTTAAACTTCAGGGGTTTGTTTTGCCATATTTGAAAGTTAAGGGTTGAATGTTTAAAAATCATATATAAAGGGATTAAATTTGTAAATATATATATACCAAGGGTATATATTGTCTTATTCATATTCTTAAGGGTATAAAATGTAATATTTTATATTAATTATAAAAATATATTTAAATATTATAAGACTCGATTTTATTAAATCACGACATATTTATCGTTATCATTCGTCGATCGAAACACTATAGAACAATTATGTTAAACATAATTTATCATCCTCTAGCTTTTAAAGAAGCTTAAAAAGATAAAACCTTATCATTTAATCTATAACGTATCATGTTACTTGGGAGTTTCATGTGAGGGGATTTCATTTGGGTAGACGTTTTGACGACTTGCTGGATTTACGATTTAAAGTGTCCTAGCTCCTCATACGTTTACTACATGACCTCTAGATTATGATAGCCCGAACAGTGATACGATATTTTCACAAGTTAATAAACCAAATGAATATTTACGTTAGACTTTATGAAATAAAGTTTTGAAATAATCAAACTAAGACTTGACATATTACCTCAAGTTGCGTGACGAGGCTGTTTACTTCCATTTGAATTAAAATTTTCAAATCAATCAACTACCTTATCAAGGTGAGTTCATAGTCCCACCTTTACATGTTTTCTAAACCCCGTGGGGGGATACATACTATAAACCATGTAAACAAGTATTTTTCAACTGTGGCTATTCTGATAAATTATAGCCTAAGTTTAGCACTCACTGCCAATTATCATATTAATCATGCACCATTAATCACTTACGAGTGAACGCGAATAATTGGAGTAGATCTATTGGGATTGAAGTAATTCCGGTGTGTTTACCTGTAACATAGGTAATCAACGCACTATATGTGAGAATATTAGGTAACTTTAGGCAAGTTACCTTCCAAGAGGACATTTGTTCCTACAATCTGTCCACTGAGGTGATTTTCAGTTAACGTGTTGGTGTCATGACTTAGAGCAATAATACTGTGTTCCATGATAATTTGTAATTTCAATTAATACCACATATGATGACTTTTAATTAACTATTACATTTCAAACCTGTGAATATTACTCAACCTTTAGCGACCTTTTTAGCATGTTAATCTCAGGTAATTGAGGCAACCTATTGGGGGCAAACTCAAAAAAAGGTGGCATTAGACTTGAGACGTCCATACAAAGAAAAAAACAAAAAAAAAAAAAAAAAAATAAAAAAAAACGTGTTATCAATCAAACTATATGTTTTCAATTACTTTGGGACCTCTTTTGTAAACTCTAATATATATTTAATTGATAACTAATTTTTCAAAAATGTCTCTTTAGTCGTTTTCTATGATTATGACTATTGATTCATGAAGTAATACTCCAAATTAGCTTCTGCTGCTATATGTAAAATAAGGGGGTGTTACATATTGGTATCAAGAGCTTTGGTTATAGAGAACAAGGTTAAAACCTAAACTATAACTATTTTCCATCTAAGAAAGTCCTCCGTGCCACTACATTTCCTGAATAGTATGTAAAGATACATAACTATTATATTAAATATAAATAACTTATGTTATTTTCCACTAGGTTGTTACAAAGATATGTCTACTCCTGACTATATCTTCCCTATTATCGTCCCATCTGATTCTAATGTTGAGGATGCTTTTTCCTCTACAACTACTTCTGACTATACTCCGACTTCACCAGACTATTTCCCAGCCTCACCGGGAAACACCTCTCCTGATCTTTAGGATGATTTATCTAATAAATCTTTAGGCGTCACTAGCATCTCACTTTCCCACGATGACCGTATATGAATGGACAGAAAAATATAATGCTACTAGTAATGAATTACCTATTCCTCTGCCACAAGCTCCTATTGCTCCACCAACTATTTTGCCTCCATCTCCAGTGTTACCACTATCACCAATGTTTGATCCCCAAGATTTCTTTCTTCCCGAAGAGATTTTACCACCTCATAAACAAGCCCGTTTCCTATCATCCTCCTCTGATTTCTCTGCCCCACCTCAAGTATTTGAGATTGAAGAGAGTTCTCATAAGACGCATTTGGAGCGCCATGAGGAACAGATCGAGATTATTCTGAATCACTTAGATGAGCTCCCTGATATGTTCTTAAATACACATACCTTTTACCTAATAAAATGAGCTAAAAAGACCAACAATGACTAATAAATACAGAAAAATGCATTGTATTCATTTATATTGTGAATTGTGTCTTGTAGGTAACGGATATTGCACAAAAAGACAAAAAACGAAGCAAAACAAACAAAACTGAGAACGGGAATAGAAAGTGTACAAGAAATCAAAGCCGAAGGTAAATTTATCCAAAATCCAATCCCATTGAACCTTTATCCTAAAAGAAACCCTAAAACAATTGCACCGTTAGTCCTTATAGAATTACACCGTTAGTCCAAAACCTAACAAACCCCTTTATAACCTTAACTTATGTTAAATCTTTTTCTTATAAAACCCTTACCCGGCCCAACAACTAGAAAACAAAGCCCAAATCTCTTTTTACCCGTACCCTGGTCAAACTTGTAAAGAGAGGGTCAACACCCTAATCTTATAAGGGATGGGTTCTAGGGAAAACCATATTTTGCTAGAAAACCCAGAAAACCAAACAAATGCCCTAAAAAAACCAAACAGATGCCCTAATTTTTTTAGACTAAAAATTGGTTTTTCAGGCAAATATGGCCTCGATATAATGTCTATAAAAAAACTCAAAAACCAAACAGATGCCCTAATTTTTTCAGGCTATACAAAAGATTTTTTAGGGCATCTGTTTGGTTTTTTTGGGTTTTTACAGAGAGTAAATCGAGGCCATATTTGCCTGAAAATTTTTTTTTTAGCCTGAAAAAATTAGGGCATCTGTTTTGTTTTTTTAGGGCATTTGTTTGGTTTTCTGGGTTTTCTACCGAAATTAGGTTTTCTCATGATCCCATCCCATCTTATAAATGATTTACTATACATCTCTTTCATGTTTCCATTTCCCTCCTATTTTTACACCAGGGTTAAATCCATTCACCCTCACACACTCCTTTGTTTCTAGAAACCTAACACACTTTAATGCCACGCTGGCAATCCGGAGTCTAATCATTGGTTGATGTGACGTGTAGAAGAATGAAGGGATAAGATCATTGGGTTATGAGGCGGTTTGATATGGATGGCTAAGATCTAAATGCAAGACGCTCCTGAGAGCCTAGAAGCTTCATCATACAGCTATAAATAGGAGAAGGATCACACAGGGCAAATCATCTAGGAGTAAGGTAATTTAGAGTAGTGTAGAACAACTTATTTTATTGTCTTTTAATTAATTGTATTTCCCTTTTATAAGCATTGTAACTCAGTTTGTTTAATAAAATTTATGTTTTATTTAAATTCGTGTTATTTACCTTGCAATTTACTTTTATGCTTTAAATTGATTAAATAAGCTGTTAATAAGCTCATATCAGCCTCAAATACTTATATAAAGTTCAAATAAGCTTGTATAAGCTGTTTGATCATCTGGTTTAGTGAATTATACCTTGACTTATATAGAAATGGGATTTAAGCTTTTGGATGATAAGCTAGACATGGATGAGCTTATTGGACTTTACCAGCTTATCATTAGATAAGCTAGAGCTATAGATAAGCTCTCTAAGAGCATTTCAGTCCTTGTTTAGTTGAGGCAAGAAGGTACTCTTCAATTTTCTTTTATAAGCTCATTTTCTATATTAGATTACTGTTTTGCTTATATTCTGCTTATTGCTTTTTGTTTGTACTTATTCAGTTTTTTATATGGGTGGGGGGGGTGTGGGGTGGGAGGGGGGGGGGGGGGGGGGTGGGGGGGGGGGGGGGGCCAATATACTTTAGTTATAGCACAGTCTTAGTTCTATTTAAGTTTTCTATAAATCTTTCACTTCAGTAGTTTAAATAGCTTATTAGTGTTAGCTTATTATTGAGTGCTTAACTCTCCTTGGTTTTAGCTTAAAGGTCTTTAAAATGCTTAAAATGTCATCTGTTTTCATCAATATCAGCTTTATCTCTCACCGAAAATGACGCTTACTCTCCTCGCACTCTTTCTCTGCGAGGTCGCTCGCGCTCGCGAACCTTCTACACACACAACCCCAACCCACCCACCCAATAATGGCACTCCTCCTCACACACCACATCATCACAGGGCAGCTCTGCGATTCTGGGCGATACAACTAGCCACCTACCCACTCTTCTACTCTCCAATCTTATAACACCAAATTAAACCTGTTAAGGCACTTTTGGCTAAATGGTCAATTTTGTTTTAAGCTTATTCACAGTCTAAGTTAGTAGGATTCATCAGTTTTATCATAATTTTAGCAATGTTTTGGAGTTTTGAGGTTATTTGCAAAATTTCATAGTTTAAGAGTCACTTTATTAGCTTATTAGAGAAGTTTTCTAAATAAACTCTTTAGATTGTATTGCTGTGCTCAAAACTAGTCTAGTAGCAACTAAAGTGTCCAATAACTTGAGTTTTTGCTCTTAGTTTTTAAGTTTGTGTCAAAAATCAAAAAAGCTAAAAAATATTTTAAGGTCAAAACTGTCACTTTTGACAATTTCTTTTCTAGCTATTTTTAGTTTTAAATTTCTTAAAATTATCGTATAAGTTCATTATGGTTAGACTTAACTGTTTAAGTTTTTAAGTTCTGATATAAGCTTTTTGAAGCTTATTCTTGGTGTCAAAAGTAGTGCTTTATGTTGGGATTTACAGATTTGATGAGACAAAAGAATAAAAGAATGAAACAAGAAAGACTAATTTAGCATTATGGGATTCTAGAAGACTTGAAGTCAAACAGTAGTTATCTTCTCATTTAATGCAGTCAAACAACGATTAATGCTGATTTAGTTTCCTAATTATTTAGTCAACCATATTAAATACATTGACACAGGTATTTAAAAAATTGTTGCTGGAATAGCATTCATTTGTAATCCTTGATCTCTCCCCTATATAAAGAGATCATAGACATAGGTAAAGTACATCCAGAACATAGAGCCTCTCCAATGAGAGTCGACTAGCAAGGGGTGTGTGTGTGAGCATCATAGATAGAAAACGTGTGTTTAGTGGTTTTACACGTCCACAAAATATTATATAATAGTTTAAGTACTCCCAAATTATAGTGTTTGGGTAAAGGTGGAATGTTTCAATAATAAAACCTTGTTTTGATAATATTACTTTCTTATTATTCCCTGCTTGATTCAATATATCTTATAGAAACTGATCTAGATGAGCGTTAAAAGATCTCAACATGTGGATTCAGAGCATCAGGGCTCTTGATCAAGGATCACAGGTTTTTGTTTTAATTCGTGTTCATGAAAGAAAGAAGATAGAATTTTCTGTATTTGGATTTATTGAAGACGTGATTACGAAGACGATTGATTATCACTTATTTGATGTTGTAGTTGAGTTTCACAGGTGCGTGTTCTTATCATATCTTAAAGTGGGTGTTACACTTTAAAGATAACTTGTTCGTTTTATATGGTGTTGACGAAGACTTGAAGAATCTAGCAATGTGTGATTTTTCTTATGATGCTCAATGCGCACATTTGGCTATCAACTTAAAGGAGTTACGTTTTGTGCTCAGTGTCTCATCATAGTTGATTGATTCTTTCAGAGTTGCGGTCGACTTTATACTCTTGGTTCAGTAAAGTTTGGAGTCACGTGGATAAACAAGACATAAGACACAAAGTATAGGATAAATCAACTTCTTCATCAAAATCGTTTATACTCAAATTTCTTCACAGTAATCCACTACAAAAAGCCTACAGAATCATGATGTTCATGCACTATTTTAGGGGAAGGTCATTACTACTGCTAGTCATTGTTAATACTGTTAGTTTAAAATTTCTACTGCTTTGAGTTTCATTATTTTGTGTTAAACTTCATGGGGGGGTAATTTATCATGGAAAGCTTGGATTAAACTTTTGATATAATATTTGAAGTTGTAAATATCAAAGTTGCTTATATGTTCCCTATTGGATGAAGAACAAAAAGGGAAGATGATGTAATGGGGGGAAATTTTTTAGAAACTAATAGATCCTTGGTGGCATGGGATGGAGATTGATAACTTAAGGGAAGAACTTAAGTTAAGGGGAAGCAGTTTTACAAAGGAAGATTGTTTCATTCAGGGAGATCCATGATCTCAACTTCAGGGGAAGTTCGTGCAAGAATTTGTTTGTTTTGTCATCATCAAATAGGGGAATGGACTAACTAATAAGCTAACTATGAATGGATTCCGAAAACCTATACACACGCTAATAAGCTAACTATGAACTTCAGGGGAAATGGTTGAATTCGGATTTGGGGTCAAATGGGTAGAAACGGAGTAACCCATTTGGTTTTATATATGAGGAACTAATAAGGCGTATTCGATCAAACGAAATACGGCGTATGGATCTTTTTTAACTCTAATTACCAGAGACATATCTGACAAAGGACCGATGAAAGGTAGGATTAATGAAGTCTGGCAGTAAGTTCAGCAAACGTTCCGTAAGACATAACAAAATTTTTTTATTTTTTTGTTTACTAATACTCATGAACTTGCGGATGGAGACATGTCAAGGCCCAGAAAAGATAAGATGAGCTGGAAACCTGTACTAACATTAAGACTTTGTCTTGTAACAAAAGTCCTTGCTAGGAAGACAATAAAACTAACTAATAACTAAGTATGAACGTCAGGGGAAGTTCATACTAATAATAAACTAACTAATAAGCTAACTACTATACACACGCTTTGTTTGTGTATCTAGACTCTCATTAGAGAAGTCCAACTATGAATGGATTCCAGAAACCTATGTCTATGATCTCTTTATATAAGGAGAGATCATGACTTACAAAGGAAGATAATTAATAGATAAGGAAACTATTTAAATTACATTAAACCACATTAAGATGTTTCCTAATCTTTATCCTGTAGAATATTTGACCAAATCTTCATTAAACCACATTAAGATGTTTCCTAATCTTTATCGTGTAGAATATTTGACCAAATCTTTATTAAACCACATTAAGATGTTTCCTAATCTTTATCGTGTAGAATATTTGACCAAATCTTCATTCCTTTATATAATTCCTCCTTTGCCTTTTAAGTCCATGTTTTGTCTTATCAACTCAAATATAATTCCTAACACTTTAAGCTGCCAGAATTCCCTTTAAATCGAAAATAGTGCAATCTGTTTGAGAAGATAATGAGTTTATTTTATGCTTATATTTGTGCTAATGTGTCACCTGAGCATTTTAGTTTAGTAATATGCTGGTGTTTAGCTTAATTGGGATTATCTATAAGCCTTAGCAGACTTATCTGCCTAAACCTGGCAGACTACTCAAGGTTGGTACTGCTTGCTTTTTGAGCTTATTAAACTAATTGGTGCTTATATCATGTCCTAGTGTTTTATTAGGTTATTACTAGTTTTCTTGTTTTCATATTAAGATCCAATTAAGTTATAGCTATTAGGTCTTAACCTTAGCTTAAAATCATTCATTTGTCATTAAAACTACTAGTTTAAGTTTATCTTGCTTTCAGCTTTTAAGAGCTTTAAGCTCATTTTGTTTGCTTATTTTTAGCCTCTTTTGCTTATTAGGTCTAGGTAGCTATAGGTTATCAGCTTATTTGCTCAGCTTTTGCCTTTTTGTGTCTTAAATTTCCAAACAGTTTAAGCCTTAAGTCATATAAGCTTTTAAGTAATCTGCCAATTTCATTTGCTTTTTCTGAGCTTATTATTAAGTTTCAAATTTAGCCCCTTTTATTAAAATTGCTTATTTTCATGTTGTTTAGCTTTTTGCAAAAAAGAAAATAAAAAAAATGATTTTGCAAAAAGAGAGGCCACAGGGGTCGAGCCTGTGACCTCTCCTTTCTCACTCAACACCTCAACATACACCTCCTTAACCATGTGCGCCCTTGGGTCTTTTCTGAAAGACTTTAGGGTGCATTTGGTTTTAAGGGGTTTGTGACCAATAAGCTTAATAAGCTGTTCTGCTTATTTACATCTTATTAGCATAAGCTCTTTTACCAGTTTTATTTTTCTTAGGTCTATAATTGTTTAAAGTACTTTCTGTATTAATGATTTAATTAGATTAAATCCGTTTTTAATTCATAATAAATAAATTAAAAATCAAAAAAATATAATTCTTTTTCTGAAAATTTCTTTTAGTCATTTAGGATTTATAAAAATTAAATTTTCATTTGCAGGGCTTAATTTTGATATACTTGCTTACTTAGTCGCGTTGTAGGATTCCCATTATTGTTTTTAGCTTTAATTTTTAATTGTCTTATTTGTTACTTGCGTTTACATGTTTTATGCGTTTTCATTAGTATAATTAGAAACCAATTCAAATCTTTGAAATTATTCAAACACTCAATCACAAACTTAACCTCGATTTTCAATTCGCACCTCGTCAGGATACGACTCGGGAAGGTTTTGAATTTTACTTTGGATAAAAGTAATCTTCTAGAATCCTCACGGAATACTTATTACTATACTATTATTGACTAATCCTTATACTATATTTTACGTATATGTATTCGGACGAATCAATTTTTGGCGCCGTTGCCGGGGAGGTGTGTTACGATTAACGTGTTTCGTTCGATGATTAGTGTTTGAAGACCCTTTCTCGTAAAGTTATTGCTTTCAATTGTGAATATTTTCTTCGTATTATAAAAATATAAAAATACAAAAATATTTTACACTTCTATTTTAATTTTCTTTTAATATTAAAAAAAATACCAAAAATATTTTTTTCTTATTTTTTATGTTCTATTTGAAAAATCTATAAATATTCTTCTTTGTCCTCTTATCCATTTAATTCTTTGACATGTCTTCGTATAACCATTTTGGTTGCTCGAGGTGTAGAGGTCCGTTTAACGTTGGAAATTGTCCAAGTTATAGCATTGTAGGAGCCGGAAACGAGTTTGTCTATGACCCTAATCCTTTTCCTTACAATAATACACCCGACTTTTATAATCAACCTCCACAGCCCCCGCACAAGACATACTTGTACGAATTATGTGGAAACGATTCTCACTATGGGTTTGATTGTCCGCCATAGTTCCCGCTTGTCTATGAGCAGGAACCAACTACAGATCAAAACTATAGAGAATAATTTTATCCCAAAATTCACTGAGTTTATCCACACTAATAAACTTTAGTTGTGAAAACTGGGGGTCCTCCTAAAATTTTGTTCAATGTTCAAGCCGATTGAATCAAAACTATTTTTTTTTGGGGTAAAAGGGACAATACCCCGGCAAATATGAATCAAAACTATTTGAGCCTAATTATTCCGGTTTTGATCAACCCCCGCAGTATTCCATCGATCATCAGCCTCCGATTATAAATCAAGAGTGGATAAGTAAATTAAATAAAGAAATCATTGAAAGTTTGCGACCTATGTTTGAGGAATTTCGTGAATGACAGCAGGCGGCTAATATCAATCAATCACCTCCTCGTGAAATGAGTCTCAAAGAAATGGAGAATCTAAAGCAATATTATTTAGATGAAATGAAAAGCATAATGTAATGAACTTTACAAATTAAAAGATTATCGAAAAGAGAAAATGAGAATATTCGTTTAGAAGTGAATGTGAAGATATGATTGCTGTAGGCTTAAATAGATGATTCAATGGAATGAGTACTGAGATTAATAAAAAGAAAGAACTTCAGTATTTAGAGCAGGTGGCTAAACTCAGTACTTATGCTACCGAGCCTTCGCAACATTTCAATTGTACTTGCTGTGATGATGATGATTACGAGGAGAGTACTATTCCTTTGAATGAAATTGATTCTCAAACACCTACGTCTATCGAAATCATACCCGTTTTACCGACTTTGGAGCCTAAGGACTCTCTCATCATGGGGAATGAGGAACTTAGCACTATTCTTGAAAAGGAATCGGATGTATTCATAAAGTCTAGTGTTGAGGAACTTGTTCTAATCCCAAGTGAGTCCGGGGATACTGTTGAGAGTGATAGTGATTGCAATTTAACTTCGTGTGCTGATTTCTCTCCCATTAATGTTTATAAGGAACAATCCGTGACTTTCTCTAACCCTCTCTTCGATTCAAATGACGATTTTACCTCTAGTGATGACGAGTCACTATCCGATGAGGATGTTCTGGAAGACAATTTTAAAAATTTACTTGAACCCTCTTTTCGAATTCGATGACGAATACATCTCTTTGTGCGTTAAAATCCCTCTTTTATGAGGTTTAAAAGGACATCGAGTGCAAGGGGGGGGGGGGGGGTGGGGTGGGAGGGTGGGGGGGGGGGGGGGGGGGGGTGGGGGGGGGGGAGGGGGGTGATTCTATTATTCCCAACCTTGATGATCACCTTTCCTAGTTACACCTCTTTTCGATTCTAATAAGGATGAGTGTTTCACTCCTAGTGACGACGTTGAGCTTTTACTTCACCATGATTCATCTACACCAATGATAAGTGTTGTTTCCATTCTCGAGGGGTTCACCAATGAATCTCCTCTCGAAGAGAATGACGATTTATTTGATTTGGAATCTAAAAAGAATAAATGGAAGAAGATTCTGTACGACGATCCGATTGATGATTTGATTTCGACCCGTAAGAGTAGATATTGACGAAATTGATGCTTTTCCTAGATATTGATTATTCGACGAATATAAGGACATTTATATGACTCGAGGGAGATGTACTCTATTTTGAAGTTTACTCAGTGATGAAACTAACCCTAGTTCCCTCCCCAAAGTGGTTATTCCTCGATCGTGACCCTAGAAGATTAAGGATATTAATGATTTGAAGATATGGTCAAAAATTTTGACCGGATTCACGAGACAATTTTTTCTCTAACCATATTTGCGCTTACCCTTTAGAGAATCGCATTATCTTACCTCACATATGTTATCCGAATTTTTTCTATCCATACATCACCTATCCGATGATTAATCTCTTCCTCTCTCCTCGGGAGTGAGGATATCCTTTTTGTGACCCCGACATCTTACGGTTTTTTTCTCTAAAGCTAGTGTCATATGAATTTCAATGGGCAGATTTCCTCCACTATGTTTCATCCCTAATTTACGATGATATGGGGAGATTCAAGCTAGAGACTCGCACAAAAACAAGCGCTTCGTGGGTGGAAACTAATGCTTATCCTTAGTAGTAGTATATTAGTATAATATTTATGAATAAGTATGATATGAGGAGGCTCGCCTTTTCCTTTCTCGTGTTTCGTGTTTTGTGGTTTATGTCCAGGATTGCCAGGATTTTAAAGACTCTCGTGCTCGTAGTTTTGTCCATTGTCCACTCAATCTTCAATCCTTCGCATGCTTATATATGGGAATCCGATATCTAAGATCTTATTGAATCCCACGTTTTAACTAATTAGCATACTTTAATAAACGCTTAATTTGCGTAGAGGAACCCTAATAATTGGATATATGCCTAGAAATTATATGGGGTGGACAGTCTCACATTGAGGACAATGTGTAGTTCTAGTATGGGGGGTATCTATCAATTTGATCTTACTTGTATTATCCTTGACTTCGCGTAACCCGTTTTTCACCAAAATAGCCAAAAATATGCCAAAATAAATTTTTTCAAAAGAGGAAAAAAAAAAAAGAATAAGTGTGTTGACACATAGGTTTGTCTTTTAGGAATAAATTTTAAATTAATTGAGCATGTTGCGCTCTAGCTTGCCCCTTAACTTATAAAAATTTAAGCTTTTGCTAGTTTTTTATACAAGAAGATTTAAAATACGAATTCTAGCGTAAAAGAGCCAAGAGTTTGCAAGTTTCCATGATAGACTTTAAATATGCAAAGCTTGTTTTATTAGACTAAGCATTCGCAGATCTTTTTATTAAAAATTTTAAATTTGCGAAGAACGAGATATTGTGGATAGATCTATTGGGATTGAAGAATTCCGTTTGTGTTTACCTGTACATGAGGTAATCAAACGCACTATATGTGAGAATATTAGGTAACTTTGGCAAGTTACCTTTCCAAGAGGACATTTGTTCCTCAATAATGTCACTGAGGTGATTTCCATGTTAACGTGTTGGTGTCATGAGCTTAGAGCAATAATACTGTTTTCCATGATAATTGTAATTGTACAATTATTACCACTTATGATGACTTTTATTTAACTATTACATTTCAAACCTGTGAATTTTACTCAACCTTTATGCTGACCTTTTTAGCATGTTTATCTCAGGTAATTGAGCAACCTATGGCACGGAGTGGCATTAGACTTGAGGACGTCCAAACTTGTTATCATTCAAACTATATGTTTTCAATGTACTTTGGGACCTCTTTTGTAAAACTCTAATATATTATTGAATGATAACTAAATTTTCAAAAATGTCTCTTTTGAGTCGTTTTCTATGATTATGACTATTGATTCATGAAGTAATACTCCAAATTAGCTTCTGCTGCTATATGTAAAATAAGGGGGTGTTACAGATTGGTATCAAGAGCTTTGGTTATAGAGAACAAGGTTAAAACCTAAACTATAACTATTTTCCATCTAAGAAAGTCCTCCGTGCCACTACATTTCCTGAATAGTATGTAAAGATACATAACTATTATATTAAATATAAATAACTTATGTTATTTTCCACTAGGTTGTTACAAAGATATGTCTACTCCTGACTATATCTTCCCTATTATCGTCCCATCTGATTCTAATGTTGAGGATGCTTTTTCCTCTACAACTACTTCTGACTATACTCCGACTTCACCGGACTATTTCCCAGCCTCACCGGGAAACACCTCTCCTGATCTTTAGGATGATTTATCTAAGTATCTTTTGGCCTCACTAGCCATCTCACCTTTCCACGATGATCCGTATATGAAGGTCATGAAAGCATATAATGCTACTAGTAATGAATTACCTATTCCTCTGCCACAAGCTCCTATTGCTCCACCAACTATTTTGCCTCCATCTCCAGTGTTACCACTATCACCAATGTTTGATCCCCAAGATTTATTTCATCCCGAAGAGATTTTACCACCTTAGAAACAAGCCCGTTTCCTATCACCCTCCTCTGATTTCTCTGCCTCACCTCAAGTATTTAAGATTGAAGAGAGTTCTCATAAGACGCATTTGGAGCGCCATGAGGAACAGATCGAGACTATTCTGAATCACTTAGATGAGCTCCCTGGTATGTTCTTAAATACACATACCTTTTACCTAATAAAACGAGCTAAAAAGATCAATAATGACCAATAAATACAGAAAAATGCATTGTATTCGTTTGTATTGTGAATTGTGTCTTGCAGGTAACGGATATTGCACAAAAAGACAAAAAAACGAAGCAAAACAGACAAAACCGGGAACGGGAATGGAAAGAGTACAAGAAATCGAAGCCAAAGGCAAATTTATTCAAAATCCAATCCCATTGAACCTTTATCCTAAAAGAAACCCTAAAACAATTGCACTGTTAGTCCTTATAGAATTACACCGTTAGTCCAAAACCTTACAAACCCCTTTATAACCTTAACTTCAGTTAAATCTTTTTCTTATAAAACCCTTACCCAGCCCAACAACTAGAAAACAAAGCCCAAATCTCTTTTTACCCGTACCCTGGTCAAACTTGTAAAGAGAGGGTCAACGCCCCAATCTTATAAACGATTTACTATACATCTCTTTCATGTTTCCATATCCCTCCCATTTTTATACCAGGGTTAAATCCATTCACCCTCACACACTCCTTTGTTTCTAGAAACCTGACACCCTCTGACATACTCTAATGCTATGCTGGCAATTCGGAGTCTAATCATTAGTTGATGTGACATGTAGAAGAATGAAGGGATAAGATGATTGGGTTATGAGGCGGTTTGATATGGATGGCTAAGATTTAAAGCTCAAGACGCTCCTGAGAGCCTAGAAGCTTCATCATACAGCTATAAATAGGAGAAGGATCACACAGGGCAAATCATCTAGGAGTAGGGTAATTTAGAGTAGTGTAGAACAACTTATTTTAATTGTCTTTCAATTAATTGTATTTCCTTTTTATAAGCATTGTAACCTAGTTTGTTTAATAAAATTTAAGTTTCATTTAAATTCGTGTTATTTATCTTGCAATTTACTTTTATGCTTTAAATTGATTAAATAAGCTGTTAATAAGCTCATATCAGTCTCAAATACTTATATAAAGTTCAAATAAGCTTGTATAAGCTGTTTGATCATCTGGTTTAGTGAATTATACCTTGACTTATATAGAAATGGGATTTAAGCTTTTGGATGATAAGCTAGACATGGATGAGCTTATTGGACTTTACCAGCTTATCATTAGATAAGCTGGAGCTATAGATAAGCTCTCTAAGAGCATTTAAGTCCTTGTTTAGCTGGGACAAAGGTACACCAACTCTTTACTTTAATTTCAGCTTAATTACTTTTCTGCTTATTTTTGCTTAATGTGTGCTTATCTTTGCTTATTGTTAGCCTAATCTACTTATTTAGTCTTATAATGGTAGATCTAATAGTTCAGTAGCTTAATTTCTAGTTTCATTGTTATTTGATTATGTTAGTCTAAAATCTGTTCAAAACAATCAATAAGCTCAGCTTATTCTATAAATCTTTCACTTTAGTAGTTTAAATAGCTTATTAGTGTTAGCTTATTATTGAGTGCTTAACTCTCCTTGGTTTTAGCTTAAAGGTCTTTAAAATGCTTAAAATGTCATCTGTTTTCATCAATATCAGCTTTATCTCTCACCGAAAATGACGCTTACTCTCCTCGCACTCTTTCTCTGCGAGGTCGCTCGCGCTCGCGAACCTTCTACACACACAACCCCAACCCACCCACCCAATAATGGCACTCCTCCTCACACACCACATCATCACAGGGCAGCTCTGCGATTCTGGGCGATACAACTAGCCACCTACCCACTCTTCTACTCTCCAATCTTATAACACCAAATTAAACCTGTTAAGGCACTTTTGGCTAAATGGTCAATTTTGTTTTAAGCTTATTCACAGTCTAAGTTAGTAGGATTCATCAGTTTTATCATAATTTTAGCAATGTTTTGGAGTTTTGAGGTTATTTGCAAAATTTCATAGTTTAAGAGTCACTTTATTAGCTTATTAGAGAAGTTTTCTAAATAAACTCTTTAGATTGTATTGCTGTGCTCAAAACTAGTCTAGTAGCAACTAAAGTGTCCAATAACTTGAGTTTTTGCTCTTAGTTTTTAAGTTTGTGTCAAAAATCAAAAAAGCTAAAAAATATTTTAAGGTCAAAACTGTCACTTTTGACAATTTCTTTTCTAGCTATTTTTAGTTTTAAATTTCTTAAAATTATCGTATAAGTTCATTATGGTTAGACTTAACTGTTTAAGTTTTTAAGTTCTGATATAAGCTTTTTGAAGCTTATTCTTGGTGTCAAAAGTAGTGCTTTATGTTGGGATTTACAGATTTGATGAGACAAAAGAATAAAAGAATGAAACAAGAAGGACTAATTCAGCATTATGGGATTCTAGAAGACTTGAAGTCAAACAGTAGTTATCTTCTCATTTAATGCAGTCAAACAACGATTAATGCTGATTTAGTTTCCTAATTATTTAGTCAACCATATTAAATACATTGACACAGGTATTTAAAAAATTGTTGCTGGAATAGCATTCATTTGTAATCCTTGATCTCTCCCCTATATAAAGAGATCATAGACATAGGTAAAGTACATCCAGAACATAGAGCCTCTCCAATGAGAGTCGACTAGCAAGGGGTGTGTGTGTGAGCATCATAGATAGAAAACGTGTGTTTAGTGGTTTTACACGTCCACAAAATATTATATAATAGTTTAAGTACTCCCAAATTATAGTGTTTGGGTAAAGGTGGAATGTTTCAATAATAAAACCTTGTTTTGATAATATTACTTTCTTATTATTCCCTGCTTGATTCAATATATCTTATAGAAACTGATCTAGATGAGCGTTAAAAGATCTCAACATGTGGATTCAGAGCATCAGGGCTCTTGATCAAGGATCACAGGTTTTTGTTTTAATTCGTGTTCATGAAAGAAAGAAGATAGAATTTTCTGTATTTGGATTTATTGAAGACGTGATTACGAAGACGATTGATTATCACTTATTTATGTTGTAGTTGAGTTTCACAGGTGCGTGTTCTTATCATATCTTAAAGTGGGTGTTACACTTTAAAGATAACTTGTTCGTTTTATATGGTGTTGACGAAGACTTGAAGAATCTAGCAATGTGTGATTTTTCTTATGATGCTCAATGCGCACATTGGCTATCACTTAAAGGAGTTACGTTGTAGTGCTCAGTGTCTCATCTAGTTGAGGATTCTTTCAAGAGGTTGCGGTCTACTTATACTTCTTGGTTCAGTATAAGTTTGGAGTCACGTGGATAAACAAGACATAAGACACAAGTTTGGGATATTCAACTTCTTCATCAAATTCGTTATACTCAGTTTTCTTCATCAGTAATCACTACAAAAAGCCTACAGAATTGAAGATGTTCATGCACAGTTTCAGGGGAAGGTCATTACTACTGCTAGTCATTATTAATACTGCTAGTTTAAAATTTCTACTGCTTGAGTTCATTATTTGTGTTAAACTTCATGGGGGGTAATTTGAGTCAGTGGAAAGCTTGGATTAAAAGTTTTGATATATGATTTGAAGTTGTAAAGATCAAAGTTGCTTATATGTTCCCTATTGGATGAAGACAAAAAGGGGAAGATGATTATATGATTAGCAACTTATAGATCCTGTGGTGGCATGGAATGGAGATTGATAACTTAAGGGGAAGATCTTAAGTTAAGGGGAAGCAGTTTACAAAGGAAGATTGTTTCATTCAGGGAGATCCATGATCTCAACTTCAGGGGAAGTTCGTGCAAGAATTTGTTTGTTTTGTCATCATCAAATAGGGGAATGGACTAACTAATAAGCTAACTATGAATGGATTCCGAAAACCTATACACACGCTAATAAGCTAACTATGAACTTCAGGGGAAATGGTTGAATTCGGATTTGGGGTCAAATGGGTAGAAACGGAGTAACCCATTTGGTTTTATATCTGAGGAACTAATAAGGCGTATTCGATCAAACGAATACGGCGTATTGGATCTTTTTTAACTCTAATTACCAGAGACATATCTGACAAAGGACCGATGAAAGGTAGGATTAATGAAGTCTGGCAGTAAGTTCAGCAAACGTTCGTAGAGACATAACAAAGATTTTTTTATTTTTTGTTTACTAATTACTCATGAACTTGCGGATGGAGACGATGTCAAGGCCAAGAAAGATAGAGAGTGGAGCTGGAAACAAGTCTAACTTAAAGACTTTTCTGTAAACAAAAGTCCTTGCTAGGAGACAATAAACTAACTAATAAGCTAAGTATGAACTTCAGGGGAAGTTCATACTAATAATAAACTAACTAATAAGCTAACTACTATACACACGCTTTGTTTGTGTATCTAGACTCTCATTAGAGAAGTCTAACTATGAATGGATTCCGGAAACCTATGTCTATGATCTCTTTATATAAGGAGAGATCATGACTTACAAAGGAAGATAATTAATAGATAAGGAAACTATTTAAATTACATTAAACCACATTAAGATGTTTCCTAATCTTTATCCTGTAGAATATTTGACCAAATCTTCATTCCTTTGTAGAATTCCTCCTTTGCCTTTTAAGTCCTTCATCTTTCATATGTTTTGTCTTATCAACTCAAGTATAATTCCCAACAATCTTCCCCTAGTTGATAATGACAAAACCATATAAGCACAAACTTCCCCTGAAGCTAAAATATATGAAAGATATAGACTTCCCCTTAATCCATACTATATCACCAAGGCTCTACAAGTCGCAAATCTTCTGTGTCAATATTCTTCCCCTTTTTGTCATCATCAAATAGGGGTCTTGTGTAAATATGCAACTTGTGAACACTTCCCCTCAGATGGTTAAATATGTAAACAATAAGCTTCCCATGAAAAGTATATTAACCATCTCTTGAATCTCGAACTCAGTAGGCTCCAAGTGGTGATCACTGATGAAGAAAATAGAGTATAACGATTTTGATGAAGAAGTTGAATCTTCCAAGCTTGTGCCTTATATCTTGTACTATCCATGACGTTGAACTCATACTCCTAATGTATAAGCAGAC